>JARJDW010006729.1:0-12704 GCA_030264715.1 Adinopsis sp. GC000173 | reverse complement strand
TTTTTTCCGGCATTGCTGTAAAAATAAAACGAGTGATAAATCACTGCACTTTTTTTCGCCTCCACCATTCTATATCAGTGATTTGAGCCGGCGTGCACACGTAAATTTATTGGGAGAGATTTTTCGGTATATGCAAATTGATGAAACGTACAGATTTTTTTGTGTGTGTGGGTGCTGGCTGGCTGGCATGCTGGGGCGCGTGCCATCCGAAAATTGATTCGTTTTTTTGCGCCCATCGATATCAATAACGCTCAGGTCACTAACAATACGGCTGGGAGCCGAGCAGCAGCAGAAGCAGGCACAAAAAATGTAATAATAAGAGGTATCGTCTTTATGAGACGAAAACACGTTATCTGGCAAGTATCGGGAGAGCGGGATGATGGTCCCGCAGGATGTGCGTGCAGGACAGTGCAGTCACGCAGCGCACTAGTCGGGATATAAGCCACTCGCTTATCCCCCAAGGATTAGCCTTGATTGGATGGACATCACTCACTCGTACCGCCGTCTTCCTTTTAAGCGACTCGACAGGACGTTGCCGAGATAGAGTGGAGTGGACGTCGTCGTCGTCGTCGTCTAGATGAAATTCGCTTAAGTGGAAGTGGACGACGGAGTAAGAAGCCGGCACGAAATTGCCTCACAATATTAAACAAATAAAAACGGATGGATTGGGGGGTGAAATGTTAATTGCCAGCATGCTACTACTACTACAGCCGAATTGAAAGACAACAGATCATTAAGCCAACCATGCCAAACCAAAAGCCACCGCAAATTTATTGCTTATTTATTATTCTATTATATTGTTTTTGCAAACAATTAATAACCGCATTAATAATAAATCAATGCATATTATTTCTGTTTTGCATATTATTATTTATTATTTTTTTTATTTGTAGAATTTCATGGCTGGATTGATTTACGATAATTTGCAACAAACAAATTCACATTTGGCATCTATGTGCTGGCGATTTTCTATTGGTCAAGAAGTTTATGCACCTGGTTGAGCTGATAAGAAGCTGCACGTCATACTCATTTGCATTACAGATGTTATTTACAGCACACTATGATTTTATACGTCTTTGCAAGTTTGAGCCTGTCTATTCGGATTACATCTTCGTTGCGTTTTTGATATAATTGAGGTAGGATATTTACAATCAATAATTGCTGCGTTATTATGTGAATTAAAATGGTTGTTACATTAGACGAATTATATGTGTTTATTGGTAGGTTGTATTTCGTGCCTTTTCCTGAGTTGGAGGATATGCATCGGATTTCATGTAATCAAGGTAAGGATATGTTCATTTTACCAATTGACGTCTGTTTAAGCAAGCAATCAAGGGAGTTTCCCTTTATTTTTATTGCCGCTACACAATTTTTGTTAATTCAACGTAATATAATTCTTTTTTTTTCGTAGGTAGAATTCATTATTTATTATGACGTAATTCATTCATCTGGATCAAATCTGCGCAACAGATTTCCAGTCATCCAGGTAAGGATACTTCCAATTTACAATCTGGGGTGAAGCTGCAATCCAATTAATTGATTGTAGATGGCTTTAGAGTACAAGTAAATGTAAAAAGGAATTTGCTTTGTGTCTTAACAAAAATTTAATTAATTGCAGAAAAGAAGTGTATCATATTCATAATATTTATAATAAATTCAGTAATCCTAATCATTACATTTGAATGTGGTACTTGTAATGCATACTTTATCGTACCCAATACGAAAAAAAATCTCATTTTCGGTTGTATACCGCTCGATTATTTATTAAAACATTGAAATAATGTAAAATGCTCAATAATTTATATCTCAGCTATTTTAAATTTGTGAATGATTAATATTTTATGTTTACAAACATTGTTTATAAATTTAAATTAATTTAAAATAGCTGCGGTATATTTTGATACATGATATATTTTTACCTCAGCATAAAAACGATTCATGCTCAATTGAAGTCTGTTTAATTATGACTTATGCAACTACTAGCTGTTTATCACTGTAAATTTGATTGGACATAGTTTTTTTATGTATATTTAATTATTTTTATGACTTTTTCGTAGATGGAATGTGTTTGCTTAGTTGGGAATCACCCCCCTGTAAAATTGGAATCAGTGGATGGAGCTGCCGTTATACTAGATGTGAGGGAAGAAGCAAGGTAAGATATTTTCAATCTACAATTCATTGTTAAAACATTGTTTGCCTATCAAAGTCGTCTGGTAAACCTACAGCTGTTTGTCGTCCTAGATATAATTCCTGCTTATAGTACGTTAACAATATATGAAACTTATTCCATGTTTTCTTTTATATAGGTGGAGCAGATTTTGCTGGTATGTGTGTGTGCCGTTATGAATCTGACGCAGGCAGCAGCAACCAAAAGGCAGGTAGGATTTTTTCAATCTATAATTCATTATTAAAGCGCTGCTTTATCTATCAAAGCCTAATCGAAAGTGATTCATGTCACAAGCGTGCAGCATATCAAAAAAAAAGTCGGCCGCTCCGGTGTTTTTCCTGGCTGCCATCCATAGTACGTATATAGTACGATACGATTCGGAAGTTTAATTTTATTAGTAACCCGACAATAACCTTTTTCCAATAAATTACTATTCTATTACATAGCAAAGCGCCATTCTTTCGCCGGTATAAAAGTCAATTTCCTAATATATTTGCGCATTTTTCTTCAATTCATTGCCATATAAGTAGAAGCGCAAAAAAATCGTAGTGTATTGCCTCGCGCGTTGCGCGCTTATTGTATTGGCACTTTTCTCGCGCGCGCACGACGCTTAAAAATCGCAATGATTTAGTTTACGACATCAGCCGCACATTATAATGAGCCCACCGAAAACGACAAAGGAAGTAAGTTATGATGCCTGTCTAAGTTGCGTATAGTGCGCCTAAGTGGCACATTATCTCGTCACATGCAAAAATTACAAGCGTACGACGTCGAACTTTACGCGCCCGCGCCCGCGCCCTGCCTAAAACATCACACAAATTCAATTAAAATTTTGCGTTATATTTTCCATTTTACTTTTGAAAGCGTTTTCATTAAAATAGTTATTAAAGTACTGCGCAATTAGAAAGTTCTCAAGTATTATACAAGATAGATGTACGATACTCGCATCATACACACGCGTTTCATGTTGCAAATCAATACGTCGTATATCTACACAAAGATGTGCGGCATACATTATCTCATTTATTA
This sequence comes from Adinopsis sp. GC000173, assembly GCA_030264715.1. NCBI lineage: Eukaryota > Metazoa > Arthropoda > Insecta > Coleoptera > Staphylinidae > Adinopsis > Adinopsis sp. GC000173. The sequence goes on along the minus strand of JARJDW010006729.1, from coordinate 9,508 downwards.
AATCAAGACGAGCATCATTAAAAATATTTTAATTAATGATGGATGCATCGTCTCGTCTTAACGAGATTCGATGTTTTGCCTTTACTCTCTTTATCAACGCTCGAATGACGATCTATTAATTGCCTATTTTCAGTAATTTAATAAATATATTTATTACAGGCAACCAACAAAACAAATCGCTTCCATATTGAAATTGCGCGCTAAATGTTTAAAACACTATATTGATGTGATAAGATCTCTATATGTATATTTTTAATTGGCTATTTTTAGTTGCATGCTAAAAATCAATCGCGCGAGCATCGTTCAATAATTAAAACGGCGAAATTGTCTGTAAATGCACTGCTGTCCATCATGATGATACTTTTATTGCACTCTATATAATTTTGTGCCATGGGTTCTTTTTTTGTAGTTATATATATACACACACCGTTCCGGTTATCGCAAGTAGGACTAGCTGAAACTAGTCGACGAAAATCCCTTTGGAGAAAACGGCTGGTTTTAAGCACTCTGCTTGTTTTTTATGTGAATTTTGAACGTTTTTTTTTTGCTTTCTTTGTCTCTCTTTTTCTCTTTTTCGCCTGTCAAAACAATGAGAGTCCAGCTAAAATTAGACAACTTGATAAAATCCATCGATGTGGTTTTAATAATTGCATAATCCATGTAATTTTATGATTAATTTTATTTGTTCCTATATTGTATATATTATGCAATTGGTGTTTTCTCTCTCTCTCCCATCGCTCTGATTTATATTACTACGCGAATAACAATTTATATAATATAAATGATTATTTATTATTTATTAATAATTGGTGAGCTTTTAATGGAAAACGTGAAATCTAATATGCGCGTAATTAATTAAGCAACAGCGCGCATCGTGCAAAAAAAATGATAGTTTAGTAGGATTATTAATAGCACAACACAAGGCTGATGGTTTATTTGTATTAAATGGATCGGATGGATAGTTATCGATTTGTGCGTGCGTTTTAATTGATTTATATACATATATGCAACCATATATACACATACATAAAGAAAATCACTATAATGTGGTGGTTGTATTGAAAACAAATGCAATGATTAGGTTTTGCGAAACAAGCCGACCGACCAACAAATAAACATACATACGACACACAACAGTGTATGTGTATACAACGATATAACGTTACATATTAAATGCAATTAGTTTGATGTATTTAAAATGGATGAAGTTAATGCACGCAATGTGCATACATTTTCGAAACGTATTTAGCATTATTTGTATGACAGATCGAGGCGATAAGCGTACAGTGACATATTGTTCTGACATTATCTTTCGACACTTTTCGAGATTAGGAAGGGCCAACCCTCGCAGTTTATGATATCAAAACGGCTCGCACAATCAGACTAACGGCCTATACCGACGATCTCTCTCTCTACTAATGCCACATTCACGTGAAAATTTATTAATTTGTCATTATTAAAAATGCATTATATTGCACGTCGCATGCGCCAATTTTTTTCTCTATTTTACAGGCAATTATTAGCTAGTTAAGTATTTTTTTCGTGGTCGTACAAATTGCTAAATTTAGTCAGCCAGCACAACTAGCAATCATTTTTTTTCTTCAATAACTCATTAAAATAATGAATATATGACTGGAAATAATTATATTAAAGCATGATTTTTTGTCTTATCTTTAACACAATTTTTATTTGGGATATTTATGAGAAATTGCGTCCAACATCTTAAAATTCTACTATATAAAATGTTATTGTATTCGCATGCAATTTTTTCGATGTTGTGATAACAGCTCAAAAAGTGGTCCATCTTGAAATAGGCTTGCAGTATTCACACACGAATTTGGATATGGTGTACGTGACAAATTTGCGTTTAGTATACCTTCATATGCATAGAAAGTGCACACAGCATACTTTTATCATTATCGTCAATAGTTTTTAATTATATAATATTGAGTGTGATAATTTTATGAGTTTAATCGAAAGCATGTGATGTTTGATGAAAATTTACGTTGATATTTTTGGTTTCAGCAGCAGCATCAAACTGGGCGTAGGATTAATTTGTCGAAAAATGCTTGGTGAGTACAATTTCATTCAATTATTCGTACCTATATACTTTTTTTGATTTGCTGTAATAATACGGATGAAATTAATAGTGGTTTTGGAATATTCCAAAAAAATATTTATTAAATTAAATCAAATTTAATTAAAAAAGTAGAGAACATTATGACGTAACAAGAAAATAAGTTTTATGCGTTCTATTATCGCACAATATGCAAAATTGATTGTTTTAAATTTGATAATCAACGAATAATTAATTGATTAATGTGTTTCCATCACTATATATATACGTTTGTGTGAAAAATAGCGTCGCTTTTTTGCGCCACTCGCACAGTCGAATTTTTTGTGTGGGATAGCGCGCCCGGCTTCGAACGTTGTTATGAAAGTCTTTCGGGAATTATGAGACGATATGAAAAATTATAAAACACGATAAAATGTCATCTTAATGCAGATCGCATAAATTTTAGCTTGGTCGTATATATATATGTATGTATGTGTGTACGCTCTTTTTTACTCCTTCTTTTCATATATGCAACATTAAAATTGCGCGCCTTACTGCCGCTGCTCTCGCTCGCCTCGCTCGTCTTTTGGTATTTCAGCAAGACGACGTCGTGTGTATGGGGGCGGCATATAATAAAAAAAGAATGGGGTGGATAGACGACGACTCTTTAACATTTTATTAATGTGCGTTGAAATTGCATCGATTTATTTATAACGTCGCACACATTAAAATAAAGATAGAAAAAAAGGTCACATCAATAATGTAAAATGCATGCAGCGTTACATATGATCATTCTTTCAACATTTTTGTTTGCATCGTCAGAAAATTGACTATTTGACTTTTTGGTTACATGTGATTTGATTATGCGTAATTTATTCAAGTATGATTTAATGTTGGGCCAACATTGGTCAAAAGCGTATACAGGGTGTCTCAACGAAAACGCAGCAGGGGACGAGCATGTTGTCATAATATCAATTCATTAATTTTTTTTATTTAGGTATAGGACATGGCACGTCGCCTGAAAGTTTGTTCACAGCAATACTAATGTTGATAACATTTTGCCGCGAAAATGAATTCCAGCGTTTTCTTTTAAAGCTGTCTTTAGGTATTCGAAAAAGTTTCTATTTCTTTGTTGCTGTGACACCCTGTATGATTTTTTTTTTTGCTTCTTCAACATTCATAATTGACTTGGCCGCAGCATTATTGATCATTGCTTCATATTACATTGGTACATATTAAAATAAAAAGAAAGGTCGCGCATTAATAATGTTAAAATGCATTTTTTGCGCTTTGACTTCCTTCTTCGCGTCTTAGCCAGCAGATAATTGACTTTTTCTCGTCGTCGACTTGATTATTGAGCAGTCGAAACGGTTATTAAAATAATTTCAGCGCGCGTTGGCGAGCGAGAGTAAGAGCGAGCAGGCAGGAGGAGAAGGAAGTTATTACCAACGGCAAGCACCGTCATTAAGGCCCTCAAAACCGGCGCGTAATGAAAGAAAATTAACAAGCGTCGTGACGCGCATGGTGTGTTGCCCACATTGCAATAAATCCCACTTTATAATAATATCTCTGATGTGAAAGTTTGACGATTTTTCCCGTTTCTCTTTTTTTTTGCTTCTGTAAAACTTATATATTTATACGTGTGCTCGGCCCCAAAGTTTATTATGCGTAATATTTCAATATATATAAAGCAACTTTTCTTTTTTCGCGCTTCCAATATGTATAAGTAAGTTGTGTGTGTGTGTGTGGGAAGTAATCTAATGCGGCAAAAAAGAGGCAAAACTCCCGTTGGAATTTCTGGAAAAAGTTTGTTTGTTTGTTTGCGAGTGGGGTTGCCTATAAAACGCGATGCGACGATCCAAGTACGTATACTACATGAAAACGCGCTCAAAAAGCGCGCGCAAACATTACTCGGCCAGATCGCATGCAAATGCCATTTATAATTCAACGATCAACATCTTTATACCAATCCTTGCATATATCGGTTGCAGGTGTGTGCGCATTTATATATTTTTCACTCAAAAAAATAAAAAATATCGAATTCGCCCTTCTCTCCCTTACTACCCCCAATGCTACGTAGTCGTACTACGGTGGTCAGACGCAATCAAGATTTTTTAATCAACTAAATTGAAATATAAATAACATTTATTGATCCATAAAATGAACGAATTTACGATCATTCGTCTACGTGTGCTATATATGCGCTTGCAAAAAAATACCTCCGGATGCCTTATATTTTTTTTGATTTACCCCGAAAATCCGTCGATAAACTAGGCGCACGTATGTGCAGGCTGCATACATTAGCCGCCGGCTCTTCTTCGCTGTATATTCAGTCACATTAGCGTTTCTCCTCGTCGTCCTTCTCTTCCTTCTCGTTGATTATTTATACGCGCCGCGCCTTTCATCCTGTCCGATTTCCATTCTCGCACGACGCTATTCTCATGCAGATGCGTCTTGGCGTCCAATGAAGCGGAATAAGATAAGACGGAAAGAGTGAAACTCTTCTTCTTGCAAATCAGCAACTATACCATATCATATTTTTGCGAACCAGCGCCGCGACGAATACGAAATATTGCTCGGATGGAAAGTTTTGCTGTGTTATGTGCTAGAAAAAACACACACAACAAGAAAAAAAACGTTGCGCTGAATTATGTCGCGCGTTGTATGTTTTATGATACATATATATAGCCAGCAAATATACAAAACGTGATAAATTTTTAATTTTCCTAATATCTGATGCTAATTCCGACAGGAGAGAAAGCGAGATAGAGTGTTAAAAAAAAGAGTAAAAAGTAAACGTACGGCTAAGCCTGATACAAATTGCTTGTGATGTAGGCAACCTTATATTCGCACACGTAACGACCATTCACTTAATGCTTTTACGTGGATCTGCATGTATGCGCAAATCCCATGCGAATTTCACTCTCTGCGCTTAAAATTGTATGACAAAACGAAATAAATATATAAAAAAAGCTGTGTATGTTGTGTGTGTGTGTGTGCGGAGTGGAGTTAAGCGCGAGGAGGGTTGTTCTGTGTTCTATAGTATTTTTCTGTTTTTTTATTTATACATGCGTTCGTTTCTCCTCCACCGCACTACAGCACCGAGTACGCCGCGCCGCGCCGCCGTCTCTTTGCTTGATCTAATAAAAATCCCACATACATTTATATCAGTTTGTTACACCTGACAAGGGTGTTTTATCATTTTTCTAGAGGGTCTTTTCCAGCTCTCAAGAGACACTACAGCGTTTATCTATATTTTGAGTTTGACTCACTCATTCTCGATGATAACCGTATTTTTTTTGTTCGTTCGCTGGCGTGTGTGTGCATTGTGTGGTTAATTTACAACAACAACAAAAAAAAAACAACAACACAATACGTACAATAAAATAAAGTTTATTTGCGAGCCAGCGACATATTCTCTAGGCCGCGCGCCGCTAATGGCCACCAGACATGAAATTGTTTTAAAATTTGCCTCAAATTTGTCAAAAACGATAAATTATCAATTAAAGTAAATATGTGTTTTTACCGGCTCGGCATGCAACAAGAGAAATGTCGACTGTATAAATGTTAATTTCACTATATTATAATTACTTTATTTCAATTCAAAATTTTATCGATTTTGAACGCAAAAAATATGATTTATTTTAAGAGCATACAGTCACGATAAATTTCTCATATTTATTCTTTAAGTATAGTTTTATTGCAACAAACATGTTGATGTTCATAATTATTGATTGGGTGTACGTTTCCTTATTCCTAGCAAATATCTCTGTGTACTATTCTTATTTCCTCAATGTGCGAAATAAAATCAATTTTTCCACCAGATAGTGAATGGTATACGTGGATGGTTCGGAAAGTTTTAAGCCTTCTCAACATTTTTTTTGTTCTTCCCTGTTTGTACTGTTCATGTTTTCGTTCTTATTCACATTTTTCATTTTTTGCAATTTATCGTTCCGTTTTTGCATGTTTTTCTCTTTCATTTCTTACAAATTTCATTATAAAATGTTGTGAAGGCTTGAAACTTTTCAGAGCAACCTCGTACATTGAACGTGTTATTTTCTATATTGATTAGAATCGCAATTATTTAAATACCTACATTGTGTTTGTTCCGACTGATGAATGTTTTGTGTGCTGATTGACTTCTCGCCTGCGATCGCACAGTAATGACGCAGCAACAGCAGCAGCATCAGAATTATTATTAGCATGATGAGAAGTCAATCCCTCGTTGCAACAATCTGTCGCACCAGCAAACAGACACACTCTTATCTGGCGCGATGCAGGCGTCGTTGTCGTCGTCGTCGTTGTCGTTGGTGATGGTGGCTACGGATGCTGCTCAAACATGCATATTACTCAACCGTGCGCAAATTCGGCGATTAGCACACGATAATTACACGTTGTTCCAATTTTCTTTATCCGCGTTTGTGTTTTTTTTCCTTCATTTCTTTTTTGGTATCTATTCACGCCGCGCCGCTCTTTGTTAACGAGAACACGTTTAGAGACATCAGAATATTGAAAGCGACTTCCTATGCATGCTACGTGCCTTGCTGAAATACACTCCCGCATTATTTACCCTGGATAGGGAAGAAAAAAAAAGCAGCCAGGCAGCGCAACAACAACAACAACAACAACAACAACCAACAGTCGATTGTTTATTCAAAACATGTTGACTTTTATATTATTTTAAACTGCTGCTTTTTTACTACATACTACTATTTACATCTACAAGCTCACGTCGTTACATATATATATATATATACTAGCGATCAATGCGATTAAAAAATGAACAAAACACAATAAAAATCTATTTAGTTGAATTGATTTTTGCTATGTATATTAGGCGGTTTTTCAATTTAGAATATATATTAAAATTAATAATGTAGCACGGAAATTAACTCCATTCCCCCCAAAAAGTTGTTATATGTTGCAAGAAGCTAAAACGCAAATAGCATTAAACGTCTTTAATAGAAAAGCGAGGATGGTGTGCGCTGCGCCCGTGTATATATATGTATACATACATGGTTGTATAACTTAGAAAACTAGTTAGTAAACAGCACGAGCATCTGCATGTGAAATGTTTATGATACATACATGTATGTTAAGCAACAAGTACCCCAAACGACGACTATACGATGTCGTCGTCGTCGTCGTACTGCTCTACTAGTCGTCGTCCTCATACAATATTAGAAAATGTACGACCGCGCCGAAAACATTAGCCCGCTCGCTCTGCTTGGCTCGGGAAAAATTGCTTTTAATTTAATCGTTGGCAGTGTGTGTGTCGTGCAAGCTGCGCACCCGCCAGCTTAAATTGGAAGCAAATTACGATTACATGTATGAAAAGTTGCCTATAATTGCGCATTAGCGCCAGATTAACGTAATGAAGTGGAGCTTAGCTCCGCATACAGGGTGTTCAATAAGTAATGTAATGTAATGTTTGTGGTAGTTGAGGTGTGATATTAACACATTGGTTATGGTTGCTCTAATGCAGCTGCTGTTAATCGCATTTTTTTCGTTTAATGCTGCTAAAATATGAGGGAAATTTGATACGTATATTTAACATCCTGTGTGTGTGTGAGGGAGATTAATATTGGGTGAAAATTATTTAATAAAATCCTATTAGAGAGCGATTTTAATTCGTCGAGAAGCCGGATTATTTATGTGTGTGCTGCTGGTTGCTGCTGCTTGTTTTATTCACTTTCCTTCTAGCTGGATATACTTTTTCCGCCCTCTTCTCCTCCGCCAAAAGTTGCATCATGTATAAGCAGTTGGAAAGTAATCTATAACAATGTGTGGTTGCGCTCGCTGGTTGAAGCGCATCAAAACTTGTTAAGAGTTTCGAATTAATTCGTTTTCTCATATTCCTCGCCGATGATGATAAAATTGTGCTGACTGATACTTTAACCAATATTCTTTTGTCGATGGATTTTGTGTGTGAGTGTATGTGTGTGTGTGTGGTGCAAACTCTCAGTGCATACAGCGCGGATAAAAAAAGCGGGACCTGGGATGCTATACTCCTCTAGTATAGGGAAAAGACGGTTTATATTGAAATATAGATTTGAAACATGGGAAAATGCATGAAATATTAAATCAAACGCTAGGAAACGTTTGCGATGTTGAATACTTAATAAACGTACGCCCTCAATGCAACGGCACGTATTTTATCTGTAAGGATCGCTTTGTCATTTATTTGCAAGCACGCTCTCAAATGACATATTATCCATTTTATCTATTATGTACTCTGTGCTCCCGGACAAGAAAAAGACGTACACATACACATCCAGAATGTTTATTAATTATTTCAAGTACCGAACGAAATTATTTACACCGGCAAAGGCAATGACGGCATTTTTATCGCGCGCACCGTGGAAAACCTGTTAACGAATATGAATAAGTAACGATGCACTTACTACGCATCATCTCGCAACATTCTAAATTGCCGAAAAAACAACGCCGTCGTCGTGTCTATATAGACAACATATAAATTGTCGGTTTTAATGATGTCGCACACTGGCAGGAAAAGTTTTAGTGTGAGCAACAGTCGTCGTGTATTCTTCACATGTAATATACGCATTGTTAGACGGACAGAGACATATAGATTACTAGTAGTCTAGTCTAGGGTAGTGTTTCTTAACTTTTCAATATTAGGGGATCGGTAAAATTTAAAAAAAAATGTGTACCATTAGTAATACTAAATATAAATTATAAATATACGTGGGTGGGTTTGATAAGTTTCTGACTGTTTCAACATTTTTATCGCTTTTTTTTGGGCTATTTTTCATGTTTTACTGCTTTTTTTACTAATTTTTTGCTGTATTTTTTGGAAATTTTCTTGTTCTTGTTTTAAATATTTGAAAATGTGAAAAAACTAACAAAAAGTAGCCAATAAAGTTGTAAAAATACCACAAAAATCACAAAGAATGCAAAAAGTTGCAAAAAACATGAAAAACTTGCAAAAACACAAAATTTTTAGAAAGCTAAATACTTGAAAAGGCCATAAAGTTAAAATTTACATTTTATCTTTGTGGACCTACAAAAGTTTCTTACAGGCCCGCGGACCCGAGGTTGAGACACTTGTCTAGGGATCGGTCCCAAACAATGATTAGCCTATAAATAAAACTGATACATTCTTTGCAATCCGTGTAGTAATTTTTTAATTAATCTTGTTACTCATTGAAAATGTTCCACTTACGTTTTGCAATTTTCAACCTTTCTCCACATCCTAAATTGTAGATACCTGTAAATTGTAGATTTTAATGATGACGTATTGTTGGTTGCCTACTTTCCAACAATAAACATTTCCAAATGTACTATATATCGCATAGTTATCATTGAGCGTGCATGTATGTATGTATAGTGTTAGCATCCATCGTCCGATTTCCATAAATAACGCGCAAAATTTAATTAAACGAGAAAAAAAGCAGCTGCCGGTGTTGGGTGGTGGAAAAAAAATTCATC
>JARJDW010006727.1:0-17253 GCA_030264715.1 Adinopsis sp. GC000173 | reverse complement strand
CTAATAAACAATATCACATTGTCGACATTTTTTACCACAACAAAAAATTTCGCATACATTATTTATGAAATTATTATTAAGTACTGTATTAATAATCAACATACATACTTATTTAAACCAGAATAGTAGCCCCTATATGAAGTAGTAAACTTTTTGAGGTATGCATGCAAAAATATTGTGACAACAACAAAAATAGACGAATATTTTTGCTAAAATTAGTAAAACAGGTTTTACGAATTTTTATTTTGTATTTTATCGACAGTTAGAAACTTGCATTTAATGGTAAATAACTGATCGCTGACATTGTTAGAATGTCAAGTAGTACTATCAAACGTATTTCAAAGAGAAGGACTAAATTTTGGTTACCTATAACTAATCCATGTCATAAATAATAAATTTGCATACTCTCTAAACAATCTAAAATCAGTAAAACACGGATCTCCAAAAATTACATGAAAATCTTTCTTTTTGAGATGCGTTCGATAGTACAATTTTTAAATTTGGTAAATGCCTACTGTATGTACCGCTCGAAATGAGTCCTGTAAAGTAAATTTTTCAATGTATTATTGCAAAAAAATCACTCAAAACAAAAGTAGAAAAACTACCAAAGCTACCAAAATTTAGGTGCGACTACATTTTCGGTATTTTTACTTGACGTACCAAAATGAGATTCACAAAGTGAAAATTTTCAATGTGTCTATGCAAAATATTTATTTATTAAGTTGACAGTTTCTGACAGGAAGCATTAGATTTATAACTCTGTTGAGTACCAGCATGAGTTACATATTACATATACTCAAAATATTATAATGCAAAGTTATTGAATTATTTGATGTACCAAATTCATCAATTACCAAGATTGTCAATTAATTAACGCACCACAAAAATTTTAATTAATTACGTTACTTTATTTGCGGTAATTTTGTTACACAATAATTTGAAATTCTAAATAATAGGTACTAATTCAAATAAGTTTTTTTACTCTGTATTTATGTAATTATTTTTATTTAAAATCGAATGAATTGATCAACTACTATGTAATATAAATTCTAAAAAAACGGTTTTGAAATGCTTTTTATTTAACTATTCTGGATTAAATATTGTTTATACATAAAATTCGATATACCATATAACAAACACTAAAATGTTTTCTTTAGTTATTTACTCTAGCATTTTTATATTCACTTTATAAAACAAATGAATATTTGCAACAAAAACAAAAATCGTACGTACGAACAATATTCAATGTTTGTTTAATTAGACAATTATATGGATATTTGGAGTGCATCAGGAGTTGCTTTATTTTTTCTCTTTTATTTTTAAAAATTTATCATAGATGCAATAAAGTTTTTTTATAAATTATTACAGACTAAATAATATCTATACAATATACCAAACATTAAAATATTTTCTTTAGTTTTCCACTCTAGCATTTTTATACACAGTTTATGAAACAATAATCAAAATCAAAAATGTTTTCTTTTCTATTCACGCACAATATTCAATGTTTGTTTTAATTAAACAATTATAGGCGTTTGAAGTGCATCGTAGCTGCTTCATTTTTTTCTTCTTTTCTGTAAAATACATTAGAATTTATTCAAAAATTTTGCATAGATGTAAATTGTAAATGAGCAGTAATTGTTGCTTAACAAACAGAGTCGCATTCCGCAGAAATTATCAATGTTTATAATATATTTTCATATATAATATTTCCTTCTATATATAATATACGCTCACATAAAGTCAAGATTTTGCAATTTACTATCTNTACAAAACGCTTTATTTATCGAACGACAAACGCGCTAAACAAATTAATTGACTACTCCGGTAAGACTAAAATATTTAATGTTAAATCAAGAAATATATAGAACAAACGGTGGTGCGCTAATGCGAGGAAATGTGTGATATTGGCAAATAAATCACCGCTCCGTTTTGTTAACAAAAAAAATAATACATATCTTTAAATAATTGCAGCTTCGTGTTGTGTTACGTACTACGTACGATTGTGGCGATAAAATAGCGTTATTTAGACGACGCGCAGCGTATATGCAACAACTATCTAAAAAGACATTGTCTTTTTTAATTTAAGCATTTTTATAAGGCAAACGTATCGCCAACATTTTAATTTAACTATATACTCTAGTAGTAATTTAATCTTCCACTTCATTAGAGAGTGAGAAAATGCTTCCTCGTAAAATTTTCGTGTTAATGAGTGTTGTAAAGTTTATATTTATTAAGAAAGTATCTATATATTATTATTACTGCGCGACTGCATTTTTATCTATCTACGCCTCGTTTGTACTATGTTCGTTTCGTACTTAGACACACACACACGAAACACGAAACATCGCAAATATGTTTTCGATAGTTATGGCATTGCTGTTCCGTTAGCCCTCATGATTTTGATTAAAGACAGATGTTTTTCAATAGGGAATTTTTTTTCGCCTGGCCGCAAATGAAGCCGATGTATAATAATTACGAGTACGCGTTTCCTTTAATCCAATCTACAGTGTGTTCACCAAGTTTGGCACCCCCCTAACCAAAAATTGCGACCACATAACTTTATAGAATTCAAATACAGATCGTCAATGTTATTTGGGAGGTGTTCATCATAACTTGATGATTTTTGGGATGAAATTTTTAAAAAATCGAAAATTTTATGTCTCGTAACTAGTTTTCACAGGATTTTGGATACATCTAAGTTCTAAGACATCGAATTTTGTAAGAATTCAATGTAAATATAGATCTTGGATGTTATTTGGGAAGTGCTCATTATTGCTTGCAAAAATAGACTTTTATAGTAAAAATTAAAGTTGGCCATCGATAGGTCATGGTGGGCACCTCCAAAATCAAATGCAACATCCTAAAGGCCGAACTTAATGAACACATTGTATATGGTAGTATTTTTGCAAAGATTTTTTTTCAAATAATTTATGATTATTAAGTTGTACGATGTAGGAATGATGTTTTTCGAAGCGAATCAAAGCGAATGAATGGGCTTTATTGCCTATTTAATAGTCACAAATTGCTTGTATTACATTAATTTAACTCCTACATAGTTCAACTACTTCTCTATATATACTCTATTTTCGTCAAGATCTTGTGCCAAGTTCAGAGCACGTCCTTCATCCGACAATAATAAATATAACATATAGGATGAAAAATTCACATTTGTAGGTTAGTATCATCAATCCATTAGCGACCACTTAACCCAAATCCCCATCAAGCCACCTAGCCAACTTAACATAACAACCAACGACGACTTATTATTATATTTCGGTAAATAGATTTTCCATTCCGCCGACAATAACTTAATCAGCGACTTGTAATGGCTCTATAATAAACATTAAAATGGTAATTAAGCTGTTAGCTCTGTTTAACAAACACACATTTTATATAAGAATGAGTTTTCTTGTTGTGCCTCTGCCGTGTGTAGTACATACACAACATGACAACATAATATCTAAGGTGAAAACTTATCTGAACGTTAAAAACATGTATATAAAATGAGTATTTAGGTATTGTTGTTATTGTTGCAGGAAAAAGAAACAAGTGCCATTATGTTTGGTTTGCTACGGAATGGAAATCCATGAAACGTGCTCGGAAAAATGCATATTATCATCATCAGCATCGTCGGCGTCATCATCATCATCGATATATCCGAATATATACTAAATAATTGCACATACATGGGGAAGAGACCATAATAAGCACATGTTATGTATTAGGAGGGTGAAAACCAGGAAGAACAATATGTAAAGAGGGAGACAAGAGTAGAGCAAGTATTGATTCTTTTTTGCATACATATAGAGACGGAAAAAAAGGGGAACGTTGTTAAATGACTATGTGTCACTAGCTCAAACATTACTTGCCATGTGACATAATTAAAAACAGCGCGCGTTTCGTTTTTTTTCCTCCTCCTCCACCACCTCCTCCTGCTCTTTCATATTTTTTTTTCTTTTTTCGCCGGTTTCGATAGTTTATTGCGCTTTGTCGTCGTACAGGCAATGAATTTAATACTTATAAGTGCATGTAGATGTATGTATGTGTGTACGTATATATATATATAAAAACAAGCTATACATGTCCGCTAAAATTCTCTCAATTTCCCGTCTTGCGTCTCGCGCGCGCGTTCCCCATCTTGACTCTAATTCTTGATAAAAATAGTCCGTTATTTTTACAGGCTGCACTGGTCGGATTTTGTTATTTTTATTATGCTTCTCCTTGTCTCTCTCGGTTACTGACCTTACTCAACGTCTGTAGAGCCATCTACTATTCGTACGACTAACATTGGGTCCTTACCCCAACTTGCGGTGCGTATGCACGAAACCAAAGACGCGCTCCTTCTTCCTTCGGTTCGTTCGGTTCGTTCGCTCTTCCTCTCCTCGCGCGCCGTCTTGTCAATGCTTGATGAACGCGCTCGCCGAATTATGTATACACACACGCATACACACGAACAAAAACGCTTTATTATCGTGCAACAACAACATAAAATCGTTGCAGAATTTTTTTTCGGCCCGTCTACACACACATTCATCCATATGCATTTTTTTTCCATCGGCTGCTAAAAGATGATTCTCCTCCGCGCGAAAAGAATAGATCATAAAAATAACGGGTGTCAAAATAAATCACACACACACACACACACATATGCACACACAACCGAATGTTGTATGTTCTTTTGTGTATGCAAAACCATTTCTCATGTCGATAAAAAAAACTATGCATTATTAAAATGAATGATAAATAGACACGAAAACAAAAGAAGGGCGGCTAATTAACAGCCGCCTGCCTACTACTACCTATGATGATATTTTTGCGCGCTTTGTGCGGCGCTTTATACAATATTGTATGTGCATGTACAACATTCGCATCCTCTCGACGTCGTCGTCGTCTCCTCTTCTTTAATAATTCGGGACGAAGTGTTTATATTCGCGCTGGCGAAACACAAGGAGCAACTGTCCTATCAATCAACTAGTTTCTATGACAACGGCGCGACGCCGCTACGTCAGGCGCCTAAACTGCATCTCCCTTCTTAAAACCAACGCCCAGTTTTTTTACGATAAGTGCGCCCACTAAGAAAAATCAATAGCTATACATAAAATTCCTGATATTATAGAAAAAAATGCTGTTGGTGTGGTGCGTCAATTAATTTCAAGGATTTTGCATGAACGAATTTCGTATGCCTCTCTCGCCATCGTTGGTGTCAATCAGATGTTTATTCGCAGTTTTTTTTGCTTCTCTTTAGCCTGTGTATGTATGTATGTATGTGTCTGTGTGTTTATTATTGAAAGAGCGGCCGAGTGTGGGCCTTTAAAAAGTGAATTTTTTGCGACGACGGGTGTATACAATTTTTTTTTCGGCAGACGATCTTCCTACACATGTTTCATTGTGTGCGGAGACCATGGCCTTTACAATCGTACAAACGAGGACGTCGCATGTCGCTGCTGCTCCCCCCCGTCCGAATCGTGTACGTACGATTTTTGGGAGTCGATTCGATGTTTTTCGAAACGCTAGTAGTTTCTTCACTCAAAATCGGGTCATGGTACAACGAAATCGTTTTAGTTGCATGGCAGCAAAACTGCATTCACTAAAAACTTGTCCCAACCTCTAAACGAGAGAAGAACCAACCAATAAACCGGTCCGCTGTTGCGCATTCGTCATTTTTTCCCTTACGCGCAATCTATTCTATTCCTCTTTGTCTTCGATACATACACAATCGGAAACTAACAGACGGAAATTGCTACAGAAACGACATCTTTAAGGAAAACTTTATTACCCGAAATTTTTGAAAAAATTGATTTGCAGCGCCATCTTTCCTATTTCTGTTGAATTTATTTTACAGCAGTCTACTGTGCGCAAAAAACTTGTTTGGACACAATTCATAACCCATCCAATAGATGTCGGTTTAATTAAAAAATATTATTTTATAGCAAATTATTTATTAAAACTATTTAAATATTTACAAAAAATTATATAACAATTTTCAAATAATTGAACTTAAATAACACATTGCAACAAATGTTTTTGATGTATTAATTATAATAGTTTACCAGAGATGGCGCTGTAAATTTACAAAAAATTTATAATCAAAAATATAGGTTAACTAATTAAAAGGATGGATTGTAATTACAAAGACAGTTGTGTTAGCCCAATTTCGCTATATTTGTTTTCGAAATTATATAGAATTACATATGCGGAATCACAGAAGCCGCCGCAGAAGGCGAAATGTATACACAAGAGACTTGATAATGCTTATCAATAATGTAATATCCTTGTAATTTAGATGATAGCTAAAATTGTGTGCCTTGAACGTTATTCGTAAAAAAGACACATATCAAGTAGAAATCATATAAATTAAAAGCGTTTCTGCACTTTACTTTCAGTATATTCGGCTTTGGGAACCGGTTCTCATCAGTTACACTGCGCATTCTATTCCAATACAGTATTTACTAGCGTACACACGTGTCCTCCAAAGTCCTTTAAACAAAAACTTAATAAATTACTGAAAATTGTCATTTAAATATGAATACACGTAGATTGCTAGTACGAGCGTTACAAGCGTGTGATTTTATCCAGCCGACGCGTACATTCGCGTTATCATCATCGAAAAAGATGCATTTCGTTCAATTCCAAGCGAAAAACGGTGGCCCACAACATCTCGGTGCCCAACTGGCACCAGATGGTGATATATTTGATATTAGTGCCGTCGATTCGTCGATTCCCAATTCCCTGGTGAAATTTTTAGCATCGGGCCAGAATGCTATCGAAAAAGCAAAAAGGTTGGTTCATATTTTTTTGTGTTTTTTTTGTTTATTTACTAAATATTAGAAAGTGCATCTACATAAAATGTAAATATATGTAGTGTGTCCTTGTCATTAACATATTCTAAACAAAGTTTTATAATAGTCAAGGGCACCAACATGCATAGAAAATTTTTAGATTTTTTAACATGTTGTACAGTAGTAAATATTTTTTGTATATATTATATCGTAAATGTGTAGTCGTGCACGTACGCTTTGCTGCTACACATTGACAATGTTGTAAATTAATTATCGTACAATATCCTTCTAGACATTTATTTATATTTTACACTTGTATAAAATAAGATTAGAACATAAAACTAAAGTGAATTCTAATTTATTACAACAATTATACAAGGCGGTTTCTATTTACATTGAAGATAATTTTTATTGACGTTAAAATAAATGTAAGCGTCGCGTTTTTTGTATTAATTTTAAAGAGCGGTTGTGTGTAAATTAAGCCCAATTATAAAATGTCAAGTGAATCAAGCCTGATAGGCCGCATGACGAATTTTAAATGCAGAAAATAATAATACAATAATAATATTATGTTAATAAAAACACGTAGAAATAATAAACAATAAAGCTATTCATTGCCATTATATAAAAATTAATTCAAATGTTTACTGTAATTATTTAATATCACGCCATAAAGCATCACATGTTTTAATAGAAATTGTAAACTATGAATGATTAAATAATAATTGAGAGAGATTAATTTCTAAAAATCATTACAAGTCGCTTAAATCCCGATTAGCTCATATTAGAAATTAATGGTAGGAAATTTTTGCATTTTGAAGAAGCTTATATATGTATACCTTTTAAAACCTGTTACGTTTTTATCACTTTTTATAACAGCACTTTTAATTTACATTGAGATTTTAACATTTTACGTAAACATCATCGTCGGGTTTTTTGCGGTCGAATATATTCTGTTACAAAACACTACGTGCTTGAGATACAAATTGATGTAAATTTTTATTTTTAGAATCGTTGCTGCTGGAAAGTCGGTTGTATCGCTACAAGATGTGAAGCTATTATCACCAATTACCAAACCTGATAAAGTCGCCTGCGTAGGCTTGAACTATTCAGGTCACTGTGATGAACAGAATTTGCCATATCCGAAAGAACCAATGATTTTTAGTAAATTTTCAAGCTGTATTGTGGGACCATACGATGACATTAAGATACCACCAATCACTAATGTATTATGACATGAAATCCCAACTAAAACATAATATAATGTTTAAAATGTTTTTAGAGCGTTGATTGGGAAGTCGAGCTTGCTATTGTAATCGGCAAGGAAGGTAAAGCGATAAGAAAAGATAGAGCGCAAGATTACATATTTGGCTACACCATTGCCCAAGATATTAGCGCACGAGACTGGCAGAAAAAGCGCAATAACGGACAATTCCTCCTGGGCAAGGCAATGGATACATTCTGTCCCTTAGGACCTGGCGTCGTAACAAAAGAAACAATTAATCCCGATAATTTGAAAATATCAACGCTGGTTAATGGTGAAGTTAAGCAGCAAGGCAGCACATCCGAGCTGATCTTCAATATTGATTTTATAGTCGCGTATTTGTCGCAGTAAGATGAACAACAACAACAACACCCATTTATTAAGTGAAAGCTCATTAATTTTATTTTAGGATCGTCACTTTATATCCAGGTGATGTAATATTAACTGGCACACCGGCCGGTGTTGGTATGCATCGAAATCCACCTGAATACTTAAAACCGGGCGATGTTCTAGAGAGTGAAATCGAAGGCATTGGAAAAATGAAGAATAAAGTTGTATGCACTTAATCGGAATTACTTAATGAGACTGTTAATCATTTATTATTTTTTAATTATTTTATATTCTATTAAACATAAAAAATCATGCTTCGCTAGTTTCCTTGGGATAATACGGTCTAGGTTTTGTGTACGTAAACATAAATTCTTCCCTACTATGATACGGTTCATATGGATCCTCTACATAGTATTTTGGCTTTCTCCAGAATTGATTCACCATTTTATCTAATAAATACGATTGCGTAGCGTTGCAGAATACGTGTTGTCGTAGACGGCGCTTCCTTGCCGCATGTTTCTTCCATAACTTTTTGTTTCGTCCACATTTTGTTCGAATCCAAATTCCCCAATTCAAACGGTAGAATCGACTCAACACCGTCTTCACCGTTTTCCTTCGACCTTTCCTCATCGAAAACTTTGTTACTGATCGTGTTATATCATTGCTAATGTCTTGAATCTTAGGATTGTTAACTAATAGCGGCGTGTTGTTGGTGAGCATCGAAAATGATGTTGTATTTTGTTGAAATGGCAGTAGGCGGGCTTGGACATTCACATAATTCGTTAATTGTGATGAATTCCATGCTACAGCTCGTTGAATAGCTAAAATATAGAATAAAATAAGTTAATTTAATAGGCATTGAATTTTGCCTAGGAATTTTAGTATTGTCAAGTTGTTTTGTGGGGGATCTTGTTACATAAAATTGTCTAAAAAGAGAAAGGCAAATTGCGAATTTAATGAGTGCGAGAAGGATATAAAATAAAAAATTAATGATAGCCAACTTGAAAATTCTAATCGCCATCCTAACCTCACAATTGCCCGAAAAATAAAAACAATTGCTAGAAATTTTACAACAGTACTGTCAAAACCTTTTAGATTATATCCTTGATAGCACGATCCTCTTTTATGACATATGTACATCAAAATCCTCAAAATTGTAAAAGTTTGACAAAATCAGTAAGAAGTACTCACCTCTACCGAATATACGAAACATCACGCTCAGCTTTTTTTGTACGCTCTGACAGTCACTGGTATTATAGTGACTTCGATCGAATTGATTTATTTTTATTTTTCAAAACTGAGTGTCTCACAAATATGTTTAGAGTATTAAGTAAGCTACCAAGCCCTAAATTAAACACATATGGGGTAAGTTAAACAAGAAATTCTTTATATTCTCACTCAATACAGTAATGCAGCAATTATGGAATTGAATTGCCGAACACCACGTAATGTTATGTCACTATTTTTAAACTTACTGTTTTAACAGATTGTGATACGATCGCGTAGCCTAAATTTAATAAAATGTTATCAATTTCAATGATGCTCAACAATTTATTGTTCTGCAAATACGAATTTATAAAACATAACCTCCAATATAATTGTTATGTAATATAAATTGCAATTTTCAGAATGCACGATCGCGTTCACTCAAAAATGTTCGTCTCTATTCAAATAAAAATGATTTATGCCCTCCAAAACAAGGACAAGGAGGAAGCTCGGGTGTTATGTACACACTTGGAGCTGTGACCCTAGTAACTGGGGCTACATTAGCATACGCTAAATATGATGATAGTTTTCGTACTTGGTTGAGTGACCAAGTTCCATTCACAGACGATGTAATTAAAGTGATATTTCAAGAAAATAAAACATATTTGGACTCATTTTGGAGTTTATTCGAAAGTGAACCTACGGAAAAGAGTAAGAGCGCACCTTCTTCTTCGTCCTCAAAGCGCCACTCTTCAACAATTGAGGAAAAATCTGTAAAATATAAGGGTACTGCATATTGCTCCGTGTTCTCATTCCAGTTTTATTAATTATTTTATTCTGTATTTTAGCACCTGTTCCAGTATTTCCTAAAATTGCTGAAGAAAACAAACCAGCGGATGAATATACTGAAATTCGGCTGGAAAAGAAGCTTCAAGGTGTAGCTGAGCCTATTGTAGAAATAGGTAATTGATTTTATCGTAGTTATATTTTATTGAATTGTTTATTTATTAATTCGTTTGACTGTTAGTTGGTGATGTTAAGAAAATGGAGTTGCCAAAACTACCACTTGATGTAATCGCTGAGTTAGAGCAAAAGATGGCTGAAGACGCAACTCTAGCTATCCAATCATTCAATAAATCAATTACAGCACTAAAAAATTACAACAATGACATTGAAGTAATTGTTGAAGAATCAGTCGATAAGGTAGACCAAACCGTTTGGGATAGTTTAAAGGGGCGTTCGCAAGCTAAAGAGGAAGCAATGAAATCAGCCAATAAACATTTTAAAGAAGTTTTGAAGAGCATCAACAAGCTAAAGGATTTACTAAAAACAGATTTGAACGTGCCAGACGTGCTTAAAGAACGCACCAAAATAAACATTGAGAAAGTACAGAACGACTTAGTCACCGCTAAAAGGGAAATGGAAAATGAAATGAAGAATGCAAACGTTACCGAAAAATACTGGAAGAAGGTAAGATTATAATCATGAATTTTCTCTACTGATGCTGATCAAAGAGGTGGTGCATTTTTTTAGGTCGAGGAAGCAAGAAAACATTTCACGGATGAACTAAGTGCACTTTTTCCTAAAATCAATTTTGATGATAAAGAAGTTACTATAAGTGGCGCTGATATGGACTTGTTTGTCTTACATGCTGTGAACCAAGTGCTCTACTATCAAAAGGAATTACATCGATTAGAAACCATTGGGCATCAGAGGTTGACTGACGCCATTGAGGATGCGAAACGGCATGGGATTGGTGAGCCACTTACTAGAGAACAAATTTGTGAGCAGTTAGAAAAAGAAAAACGCAATTTAGAAACTGAATTCCAAAAGAAGGTTTGTATGTTTATTTCTATTGATGCGTATCTAAGCTGTTGTTATCTATTCAACAATTTTTCTATTTTAATGATTGACATTTTTTCACGTTTAACATTTAAAAGTTTTTTTCATCTTCATCTACCTATAACATTTTAATTTACTTAGTATATCAACATACCATTGGGAATATAAATAAGTTTTGTTAGTTTTTTTGTAACTTCATGTCGCATCTTTTGAGACAATCGATAAATCGACTCATTTTTTTGCCTTTGTATAAAACGTAAAGGGTTACTTTGCTAAACCATAAGTGATCCTCTGGAACAAGTGGTATTCTTAAGGAGTAATAACTTGTGAATACGGCTGGTTAAGATATCTCGTTGAAGCCCTTCCAACGTATCTTTGACTACTTTGACAAGATGTTACTGAGCTTTGTCATGCTGAATGATTATCTTTTCATATCTTTTTGATATGTTGTATATAAGTAACAAGGGTTGATACTACATTACTCTTGGCTTCAAACTTTACTTCTTTTACGTTCTTTGTCGCTGACGTCAAAATCATTACACTGGAATTAGTACTTGCATGTGTTTATTGAAGGAGAATCTTTCGATTGTATTTGGATAGCAATAGACCTCCACCAGTTACACTTTCTTGTATTAAATTTGAAAGTGCAGCACTTCTTACAAAGGCCGATATGGTTGTAAAGTGCAAAGAAAATATTTACGTCACTAATATAAAATAAGAAGTAATAATGTATAAATATACTCGGAAGATGGCTCAATGAGATTGATGACTAGTTTTGCCATATAAATTTCTCAAAACTTATCTATACACCTAATAAGTATGAGATTAATACTACTTTCCAATTATTTAACTGTAAAATATAATTTTATCTAAATCAAATTTAAAAACAAGTTTAATGAAGGCAATAATAATTTACTAGTAGTGATTAATTAATGTATTGTAGTGCTTAAAATTACGCCAAGAATCCGAATCTGAGCTTCGAAGTCAGCTGAAATTACAATCGGAAACCTTTTCCGACCATTTAGATGACGCGATTAAAACTCGCGAATTGGAAATGGAACGTTTGTTGAATAGGAAATTTGACGAACAATTGGCTGAGGAAAGATGCAAATATAAGAAGCAAGTTTCGGCAATGGTAGGACGTATGAGAGGATTAGAAGATGCTCTTAAAGGTGAGTGTTTGCAAATTTTATGGTGCACTATTTCATTTAATAATCAATAACCTATTTGTTTTATGCATCAGAGGGACAGGCAGGTATATTAACTATATGCATAAAACAGATATGTTAATTAATTTATTAGTATTAATACTAATTTCTGACTTTATTATCCAGCTCGAGCAGATGCAGACAAAACAGCGCAACAATCGCAAGTGTTGTGGAGCGCTTGTCAAGCGTTATATAAATCTGTCAAACTTGGTTGTCCTGGCGTACCATGGGTAGAACAAATCAAACCGTTACAATCGGAAATATCCGCTGTTGAAATGGCCGCTGGTAAGATTTTCAATCTTTAGTTTATAATTTATTCATTTAAATTGTCCAATAATAAGCTGAAATATTCTCAAACAAAATTGTTTTCATTTAACTTTTAGCTAATGATGATGAGTTAGTAAAAGTAGTTATTGATGGGATTCCAAGTGAAGCGAAGGAGCGAGGAGTCTATCCAGAAGATGCATTACGGGAACGGTTTTTAAAAGTAGAAAAAGTTGCTAGATCTTTGGCATTATTACCAGAGGAAGGCGGACATTTACATATTTATTTCTTGTCTTATTTGCAATCTTTGTTGTTGCTTAAGGCAACTAGTCCAATTCCGCAATCTGAAATCAATGATGAGCAAGTCGATTTTTCAAAATTAAATACAAATGAAATTTTACAAAGAGCAAGGTAACTATTTTTAGATATTATTATCAAGATAAATATTTGATAATTATAATTATTTGTGTTTTTAGATATTGGTTAGATAGAGGAGATTTTGCGCAAACATTAAAGTACATGAATTTACTAAAAGGTGCTCCTAGATCAATAGCGAAACAATGGATGAATGAGACTAGAATATTGTTGGAAACACAGCAAGCTGCCAATACACTTATGTCATATGCTGCTGCAAGTGGCCTCATGTATTTATGAAAAGAAAATTATGAAGCGTCTAGCAATAAATTGTTTAAATCACATTTCACGGCAATTAGTACTGTCTATCCATAACTATAAATGAAATAATAAAAATAAACGAAATTGCTCGATATTAATACTAGTCGCATATTTCTGCATTTTTAGAAACAATGAATTAAACATATATAATTTATTCGAACTTGTATATATGTGGATTTAAATAAATTATTTGATTCGTTATCTAAAAATACACTTAATTTGTAATATACTATTTTGAACGGTTGTCAAAGAAAAAATAAAAGTTAACGATTCCAATCCAACAACTCTTCTTTCATTTGCTTTTGTATGATTGTCGCATGAAGGATTGTTATATATTGGATATTTTATCAACTAGAAGTTATATAAATTCAATAAAACAATACAATTATGAAGATAAATAACATCAACATAAAATCAATTACATAGCAGCACCCCAGCCAGCGTATTTTGTGTAGTAATAAAGTTATAAGCATAAAAACATACAAATTTTGGTGCAGGACCCGGTACTAAGTGGTGTAAGTTTAGCTAAAATATAGCAATAAGGCTTAAACTTGTAGTGGTGATATGAGCCACTTAGAATTGGCAAAATGGTTCAAAATAAGCCCCGAAGTAGACATTTGGCTTCCCTACAAGATGACATGCTCAAAAGTGAAAAAAAATTATAGATCTAACGTATTAGTTAAATGATTGATAACTTTAACACTTGAAATGATTCAAATTAATATTAATCGCTGAGTTTCCTTGTTTCTACGATACGTATTTTTTTTCTATTTTAATTTTTATTAATATAAATATTTTGAGGGCTTTGGATAGTTAGGAAATTAAATAATTCTTAATCAAAAGTTATGAAGTGAGAAAAATTTGAATCGAGCGCCAATACGTTGAAATGATTGTTTTCCAAAGCAGCACTACCGCCACCTGTATGATGGAAGCCAAACCAAAGTTTAGCATAGACACAAACTAATTTATTTGTACATTTAAAACTGTTCATTAAGTTGCCTATACCAAATAATTCAAATTTTACAATCAATTTATAGATATTATATTAATTATAGTATATATAACATCAATAAAGCAGTGCAACTATATAGACAAATACAATATACCTAAATTTAATCACACAGCAGCATTCACGCCATCGTATTTTGACTAATAAATAGATTAAAAGTCTTAAGACTTAAACATTTTGGTGGAGGCGTCGGTATTTGATGCTGTAACTTTAGCTAGATTAGAGCAATTGGGCTCAAACTCGTAGTGGTGATATATTTTCGTATCCCCTACGAGATGCCATGCTTAAAGTTTGCAAAAAAGAAAATTGATTTTCTTCGAAAAATAACCGTCATTTATGGGTATTTAAGTGGCCCATAGGCCCACTTAGAATTGAAATAGAGGACTCAAAATTGGCTCCGCAATAGACATTAGGGTCCTCTACGAGACAACATGCTCAAAAGTGAAAGAATCAAAAAAAATTTTTTTTGGCAAAAAAACGGCGAAACCCTTAGAGCGTGGTGCCCGGGACAAGGCCCCATTTACCCCTACCTATTCACAGCCCTGGACGCAGAGACATGTTTATGGATATAATGAGAGAAATTAAACGCATTCTTAAGAAAATTGTAAGTGGATCTGAATATTTGTTTGTGAATGTATTTAATGTACTGTATTTTTTATATTATTAATAAAATTGTGAAAATGATTTATGATTATTTGTTGTTGAGCAATGGTGCTGCCACCACATAAGGTATGCGGAAACTTTATGAACTAAAAATCCATACCCTCTACGCTCAGATATTCGCCTAATAATTTTCCCAATTTTACAATCCAAATTCGTAAAATCAAGCTAAGAAAATTTAAAAATTTTAAGCAATTGTACTGCCACCAAATAGGGTTTGCGAAAATTAGCTGAACTAAAATTTCATACCCTCTATGCTCAGATATTCGCCTAATACTTTCCTCAAATTTATTATACAAAATTCGTAAAATCGCGCTCAAAAAAATTAAAATGTTAATTGAAGATGCTGCCATTGCACAGGGTTTGCAGAAATTTGCTGAACTAAAACTCCCTACCCTCTACGTTCTGATATTCACCTAATACTTTCCTCAAATTTATAATAAAACATTCCGAAAATCTGGTTATGAAAATTAAACAAATTAAAATTTAAAAAAATTTTTAACCTGATTTTACGAATTTTGCTTATAAATTTATGGAAAGTATTAGGCAAATATCTGAGCGTAGAGGGTAGGGAATTTTTAGTTCAGTAAATTTCCGCATACCCCATGTGGTGGCAACACCATCGTCTAAAATTTTTAATTTTTCTTAGCATGATTTTGTGAATTTTTCATTATAAATTTGTGGAAAGTATTACGCGAATAGCTGAGCGTAGAGGGTAGGGAATTTTTAGTTTAGCAAATTTCCGCATATCCTATGTGATGGCAGCACCATCGTCTAAAATGTTTGAAGTCTTCCACCACTTCGGTTGCAGAGTTTTCCTTGAGCGTTATTTACCCCCCGAAATTTATTGCTACACCAATGGGAAATCGGCGAGTTAATTAACGGTGTAGGTAGGCAGCCGAACGTGCAGTATTTAATTAAACAGAGACGCCCGACGACTTTTTTGCAACAGAGTTTTTAATACGCCGCCGATCTCCTTGGAGATTTAATCAAGCTACAATTATAAATCCACTCAGGCGTCGCTTAATTATGACGCGCCGGCCAATTGTTACCGGTAATTAATTAATGAGCGAATCGCGGTTGGCATTATTATGGTTTTGGACTAAATGCCGTAAGCCGCCCGCCGCCACAACCACCGAAAAGAACACGACAAGTCGGAACAATTAATAAAATGGGGTGGTATTAATTAATTAGTCGTGTGACAGACAAGCGTCGTGTTGTGTCGTCGTCGTAGTGTTGTTGTTGTGCTTGTTGCGGGCGGTGGGGAAGCAGCGCGTCTCCACTACCGCTACCGCTGCCGCCGACGCCTTTTCCGCCCATCGTGCGCGCAATTAAACGCGTTTTAATTAATTTAATTTGATCGTCGCTTCGGTTTTCTTCTTGCCTGGAAACGCAAGCTGCACGAAGACTAAAAACTTTTTCTCGCGATTTTTTTTCCACTCTCCTCGAGCACAAAGCGTAATAGAAATGCGATAGGTTGATTGTTTGGTTTTGCTCAAACGAAAACGTATAATGCTCTTTACGTAAATATCATAAATTGTTAAAATAACGGACATGGCAGTAAAAATAAACATTTTGTAAAATCTAATGTAACAACTTTTCGAATTTTCTTAAGCGTTTTCAAAGAATCTCAACACAAAACAGTTTTTAATAAAAAATTTCATCATTTTGTTAGTTTTGCATGTGAAAACATGGTGATAAACGTAACTATACTGTTTATATAAACATTAAGTTTGCACATTTTCCATAAATTATTGAGCAACTTTCGAGGAATTTCAAAACTCAGCGAGACATTTATTTAGCAACAAACACAATTCGGCAAAATGTTTAAATATTTGTAAACCAAACTTGAGTTGACGTGTTCAACTCAAAATAGTGCCGGACTAAGAAAGATCCAGGGCCTATAATAAATTATATTGACGCAACTCTACTTTCTTAATTTTTCAACCACGAGTGAAATTTAGCTGAACATGAAAGATATT
Source organism: Adinopsis sp. GC000173 (assembly GCA_030264715.1). Lineage (NCBI taxonomy): Eukaryota > Metazoa > Arthropoda > Insecta > Coleoptera > Staphylinidae > Adinopsis > Adinopsis sp. GC000173. The sequence goes on along the minus strand of JARJDW010006727.1, from coordinate 31 downwards.
ATTTGGACTGGGCGAAATCTACGTTTCAAAA
>JARJDW010006718.1:0-18471 GCA_030264715.1 Adinopsis sp. GC000173 | reverse complement strand
GAAGGGCCGAAGACTCTAAACGGGCTTTTTACAATAACTGGGCCGGACCGACCCAATCATATTTTGAACTTAATATTGCGCTGAGTTCTTCAAATATGTCTTGATTTGTTCCCTTTTTCGTATAGATAGGTTATCAATTTTGAGAATTATCCGTGATAGTCGTGCCAGTTATTATCCCAAATAACCGTGAATCTACTGTACTTGCAATGACAATTTAAACAGCTCTTATGAATGGAGCATGACCGTATATACAAAGCACTAGAATATTGGTTGGGCCTATCTTTCGGATATTTTTGGAAGTGGAGCTTGAGCCTAGCCAAATGGTCATTATTCTCTTAAAACATGACTCTGATTTGTATTCTGTATATGCTGTATATACATAAATTAAATAATTTTTTTTAAATTTGTAAAAAATAGTTTACTTTTATTTATGGAAAATGTTATCTAACCTTTTTCATGTTGCAAATTTTTCTTGTGAATTCATTTTGTTTTTTTTAAAGTTTGAATAAATTATAAATATTTATAGTGATAAAAACGTCTAATGCAAAATGAAATTTTTAAACAAACAGAAAGTTTATAGATTTTTCTTATAAAGTAGGCTAAACCAGCGTATTTTAATTTTTCGCAAAACGTATCTTTATTGAACAGGTAAACATGTATCTGTTACAAGGTTGTTATAAATAAATAGTGAATTTTCTCTATCATCTACATATAAATGAATACTATTGACTTAAAATCTTTTTATTATATTTAAAATGTTTGGAAAACTTATGTAATTTGAGAAAAGTAGTTGGTCTTAATTGATTTCTGTGCTCAACAACTGTTAGATTACTAAAATTATATAAGACCTGATTGAAAATTGAGAAAGTCCACCTGAGGCAGCTTTTAATACTTATTAAATTAGAGAAATGATTTTCAAAGTGTGCGTCGTGGCGCCTGGAGACCAGTAAAGTATTCAAGAATCTCATAAGAATTTGAGTTCTAAACTGCTGTATAACTGCGAATATAACACTGTGTCGACTTTAAAACGACTGCCAAATACTAAGAATGAAAAAAGTGGATTATCCAAAACCTAATACGGTATCACAACAAGGAGTATTTTAGAAAATCATAAATTAGAAAGGGCTAAAAATTCTCAAGAAAATGTTAAGAAAGCTGCCTAACTAATTACACATTAAGTGGTACATATTGCAACCAGATGTTATATTCCTTCAATATATAACCGTAATAGACCAAATAGATTCTATATACATCAAATATTAAACATATTAATAATGTGAATCTGATGCAATTCGCATTTACATAAAAGCGCATAATATTAAAAGGAAAAATCTCGCGTTAGATAGATCTGTGTAAACACGGTACTATAAATCCTTTACTAACTATTTCATTGGTGACCCTATATAAACCCTAATCTGAAAAAATGCGGAATACACAAAAAAGAATACGAAAACTATAAATTTTATTTATCTTCAAGTTTATATTTTTATCTCTTATTTCCAACCAAACTATTCAAACTTTTAGTTTTAGTTGGAGTAGAGCATCCTATCATTATCTCAATTCCAAAATAATGCGCAAAAATATTTTTATATATAATTTGTTTGTTTGTTATATATTTTTGCAAAAAAGCTGTTTGAGAGAACATTCAAATAGAAAATAAGACCTAAAATTGCTCTTTTCCGGTGTCAACAAAATGTTTATGTAAGAAAAAAACTGAAATCATCCAATTATCATATTATGAAACACATCAATTTGTGGTCAACATTTAAATAGGTTTAAAATAAAGTAATTACAACGTAAAGTAAATCATTGATTCAAGCAAGTACTGCTGATTAAATGAATGAGACTATAAACGCAAGTATCGTATTTTTGTTGTGTGGTACACTTATTGTATTATCAGTGTATGCACAATAAATCGAAGTATGTAATAACACACATACAATAGATTTTTTATGCTTTCAAAATGAAATATAAGCTAACATTAAATTAAACCTCTAAATCTAAACCCACAAGAAACAATCAGACCACACTGAATCTAATAAAAACCTAGCAATACTAAAACGCATTAAATTTTTAAGAGAGGTGAATGATGAATTACCTTTTAACAGTTGAGTTAAGATCTCCATTACGTTTTGCGTTCTACGCTGAGTATTTAACGGTACCAGCGCCGATTTATTTTCGCTCTCCTTTACATTGCGCGTCTCCAACCACTGCTTCAACGTGCTCTGGCACAAGGACATCTGAATGTACAGCGTCGCCCATTTCGGTTGATATTTACCCCGAATCCTCTTAATTTCCTCAACCGTACAAACCGCGTTTCCACCTTCCGATATACTGCTACGCTTCACCCTCTTCGACTTCTTGGCACTGTGAGAAAACGACAGATGATGCGACTGCTCGAAACTCACCTCAAAATCGGTGGTGTCGTCATGAAATACCGTCGATTCCACATCGTCGACCACTTCCGGATAGATGTACGTATCAACATGCGACTTATGCGAGTCGCCTGTTAAATGCGACACATAGCTGTACTCGTAATCAATCTCTTCGCCGTCGAAGAAGACATCGTCCGTGTTGGCGGTGACTGGTTCCAGCCAGGCCGCCTTATACTGCACGATATTTGAGTGGTTCAAGCTGGCAAACGTCTTCACCTCGCTCAGATAGTTCATCACCGATTGTATGCCTTCGGATCGTATGAAAATCTTCTTAATCGCATATTCGCTTCCATCCAGCTTGTGCTTGACACGAAACACTTGCCCGAAACCACCGCCGGCTATGTAAGATATCTCCTCGAACTCTCTAAGATAGTGTGACCATTCGCTGGTGAGATCGTTGTTCGGCCAAACGTTGCATAGCGGCGCTTGTTCACCGCCTCTGGCTGATGTGAGCAAATGATGGAACGCACGTTGGTATTGGTTCCGGATGCCTTCAAACTCGTTCATGCTGTAGCTCTCATCAATAATCGTCATCTCGTATAATTTGTCGCAGATTAGATTGTACAATTTGATTGCATTTTTCGGGTCTGGTTCGTAAATGCCACAAAGATTTTTGATGAGCGATTGGACAACGATCGAGACTGGCGTCGACGTTTTCATTGGCTTATTTATCTTACATACGGAATCTGTAGCGTCCTTTTTGACTTCGATATCAGTAGTCCCACTTGCCTTTTTCCCGTTTTCCGATTCAACATCTGACTCTGACATACCAGGTTTTGCCATACTTGTTTGCTACATAACACTATTTCGGAACTTTCTAGAAACATTTAGTTTGTCGTGGTAATTTATAACATATTTTAAACTTGATGCATTGCTATGGGTATGTTGATGTAATGGTGGTTGAATTTTTTTATAACTGGCTTAAAAATTAAAATAAAAAACAATAGTATTTGCTATGACGTGAGTACACGATGTAAAATATTTTTCTGTTTATCACATTGCATAACATGTTATGCCATGCGCAATAACAATTTCATTTCAATGTTGGCAACTATGTCAGAGCCATTTGTCCTACTTTAAAATTATGTTTTAAACGTATGTTCCAAAACATTTTCAATATATTTTTATGTAAAATAATATATTGTCCATAAAATCGTTTTAATTTGATTGACAATTACACGTTATCATTTGGATTTTTAAGTAACAATAAAAATAATAATAATTAAAAAAAATCGAAATTTTGAACCGACTCAAATTTTTTTATATTTCCTCATTCCTTGTATGTAAAAATTATTAAATAAATTTTAAGTGATTTGATTACGCATAAATTCTTACTTACATCTAAAAAACGTTAAACATTCCACACTTGAATTTTTTGTCTAAATTGTGCTTTTTAGGAAAATTGAGTCTTTTGCTTGTCTCGTTGTATGTCAGAATCAAAATACTGACAACTGTGACATTTAACAAAAATGTCTCCACAAGCGGAGGTTAAGTCCGCCGACAATAAAAAAGAAGAAAATGCAGGAAAGGGAAATTTATGGTACGTTAGAGCACCTATTCCATGCCTAAATTAAAGTAACTTGTAATAATCACAAAATCATTAACATATCTCCAAACCCGTAAACATTCTTGTTTGATGACACATCCTCCTGTTTGCAGGTCTTCGATTCTGAACGATGTCCAAAATCATGGCAACCAAAAGCTACCCTCCTGTAAGCAGATTGTCGTGCTGGGTGATAACGAATCGGGCAAGACGACACTTGTTGCTAAGTTGCAAGGCGTCGAAGATCCAAAAAAGGGTTCGGGATTGGAGTACGCTTACATTGACGTACGCGATGACTATCGAGATGGTAATATCTTGTAATTTGTCACAATTAAACGATGCTTACATTATTTTGTTGATGTAGATCACACACGCTTAAGCGTTTGGGTGCTGGATGGCGATCCAGGTCACAGCGATCTGCTGAAATTTGCACTGAATGATGAAACGTTTTCACACACGTTGGTTATTCTAACGGTAACCATGACAGCACCATGGGGTATTTTGGAGCAATTACAGCATTGGGCGTCTGTGCTCGCCGATCATTTAGATAAGCTCAAGCTGGATATCGATGAGCGTCAGGCGCGTCGGCAACATATCGTGAAAATGTGGCAGGAGTACATCGAACCTGGAGATGAATTAGATGCCTCATCTCCGATGAAACGCAGCTCCCGCAATTTGGGCGATGGTGATGATAATGAGCATGAGGATAGTTTTCCCCTACCCGAAGCGACTCTGACAAATAATTTAGGGTTGGATATTGTTGTTGTTGTAACTAAAGTAAGATTAATTGTATATCATCATCTTGCTCCATATGATCATTAATTTATTATTTCAGACTGATTATATGCAAGTATTAGAGAAGGAACACGATTACAAAGATGAGCACTTAGATTTTATGCAGCAATGGATTCGTCGGTTTTGTTTGCAATATGGTGCAGCTCTATTTTACACAAGTGCTAAAGAAGATAAAAATTGCGATTTATTATATAAATATTTAACACACCGTATCTATGGTTTTCCATTCCGTACGCCCGCTTTAGTTGTAGAGAAAGATGCTGTTTTTATGTAAGTTTGCCGTTTGTTGTTGATGCAAAACGATGTTTATATCGGCAATATTTATTTACAGTCCTGCTGGTTGGGACAATATGAAGAAAATTGGCATTTTATTTGAAAATATGCACACTTGCAAGCCTGATGATTATTATAGGGATATTATCGTGCAACCTGTTACGAGAAAGGTAATTATTTTGTGCACGAGTTACTTTATTATTCATATAGCGAACGTTTGGCTGGCGGTTAAGTAGAATACGTGGCTATAATTAATAATTACCTTATTAAAATATATTTAAACCGTTCAAATTATTATATATATGCGGATAAGGAAATTGTTCATTTTGCCACGATTACATTAATCGTTATGTTGTTGTCTGTCTGTTTGTCTCGATGTTTGAATCAAAATTTTGAAAACGATTTTAAATTTACTCCTTACATAGTTAACACTTCAGAACTTGGATAATAGCTCAAAACTTGATGGGAATGTATTCTTTAATCACTTTGCCACGACTAATTAGAATACAAAATGATGTATACTTGAATGATCTGAATGACATTGTCAGAATGACAACTGGTTTTCTATAAGCATGAGTTCTTGCGACCATTCCAATCAATTCGGTATTTATGTACAAATTCGATTCGGGACTAAACTATAAATTCAAAATTAATTCTGAACTGCGATACAAAATTATTATGAAATATAGTGGTTCGACATATTATTTTTTGTTTAATGACAATGTTGATTATTTTAGGCTGTTAGTCGAGAAACAGAAATTTTGGCTGAGGAGGAGCAAAGCTTCCTAACGCGCCAACAGCAAATCCTTTTGGCTGGAGGTGGCCTAGCGCCGCCTGGCATGCGAGTGAGTGAATCGCCGATGCGCGCTGCTGGCTTGAGTAAGGTAAATGCACGATCACCAGCTCAGGGCATACAAGGATCACCTAAAAAGGCATGCTTATTCACATTCTCATTAAATTCATATTATTTTTTATCCTCTTATAGCTTGATGGTTCTAAGGTTGTTAGTTCACCGGGCGGTGAGGGCGTGTTGGCCAACTTCTTCAACTCGCTGTTGAATAAGAAGCCAGTTTCGCCGGGGGCTGCTGCAGCAGCAGGCACCAGCAAATTGAATCCATCCGAGCCGGATAAGGCAGCGATGCGGTCGGATGTGACGAGCGAATTGGAGCGGCTAGCGAGGGGCGGAAAACCGAATTCTGGTGTGGATTTTAATGCTACAGATTGCTAAGTTTGAAGACATCTAGATCCAATTAGCTTCAGATTTTTTTTTCAAACTATTTTTTAGTGAGCACGTACTTTGCTGTAACATTTTAACATCTCTGTGATAAGTGTTTTTTTATAACTTATTATTTTCTAGCTTATTAATTGTAAAACTCACTTTTTTTCTTTAAGGAAATTAAATAAAATTTATAATCGAGCTTACCATTGTAATTATTTGTATATTAACTCTCAATAGTAACGTATAGTACCCAAGGCCTAATTAAGACTTTCTCGAGTGCTGGTCAAAATCGGATTTACGGGCCTTTTCAGGAATTTGGCGGCTTTGCTAATTCAATCCTGGCAATGCAATTTTATGTAGAATGATATTTTTCAATAATTCAATATTGCACCAAAACGAGCACCAATTGAACACCAAAATAAGCTCTAATTGGGCACTGAATTGACTACCAAAATTAGGACCAATTGAGTACCAAAATGAGCACCACAATTGCACACCAAAATGTCAGTTGCTTTTGGGACACCCTATATAACAAAATACTTTTTCTAACTAATCTAATAGTAATTGTTTGATTATAAATTAAATCGTTACAATAATCTAATGTTATCTAGTGTTATCTAAAATAATTAATTGAAGTAGTCTAAATTTTCATGGAAACTTAATCATCCAAAATTTACAAACTTAATTTAGAATAAACAAACAACACATATTTTAACTTCTACTCAAAATTCAAGTAACAACTTTATATTAAAATTACCACTTGAATAACTCCGTACATAAATAACTCTTATTTATTATTCTTCCAAAACATTAAATGAGGTATTTTGTCTTATCTCAGCATTTTCGATAAAAGCCAATCCAAATAGGAATTAATAAAAATTTTATACAGTACGAATTCTAACCAATTTCAAATGGTAACTAGAGTTGAGTAGGGATGTTAGAATTCACCCCGTATTTATCAAAATCAGTTGATAAGTGAATTTCTGATTTTTCCGGTAGCATTTTTTAATATTTCCACAATTCTTAAATAGATTACATTACTTTTTGATGAAATTTTCTTTGCAATGCAACTTTTATGATTATTTTCTCTGATTTTCGGCATAACTGATTAAAACTTTAAACGTTTATCATCAAAGTTTTTCGAAAAACGAAAGCAGTTCCTTTTAATCTGCATTCAATAATACTGAAAGGCAAAAAATTGATGAAAAACGCGAAAAGAAGATCAAAGAATAATCGACAGAAAATTGCAAAAACTTGTACAATACATAAACTAAAATCTATCAAAAATTTCAAACATAAATATGTATTTTTTTAATAAAAAGTACATAGTTTTAAGTACTTAATTATATCAGATGAGGAAAATAATTGCACATTTGTTTTGTACACCTTGAAAACAATTGATTGATTTCTTGATAAGAAATCGATTTAGTAAAATAAATCCAGTTAGCAATTCATAAGCTAAGTACAAATTTTTAGCCTAGTCAGTGCAGTGTCAACTTACTTCTTACATCAATTACAAGATACTTATCAAAACCGTAAGTTACGTGGTTAGGTTTAAAGGATTTCGTGGCCTATCAACATATTTTTATACTTTTTTTGCTGTTATTATGAGGTTTCACGTTTTTTGGCTCAGAATTACAAAAATATGTACTGTTTTTCTGCTCTTCTCGCTAATTTTTGTTTTTGTGACATTACTTTCCTTTCTTTGTATTTTTTCTGTGGGTTTTCGTGTTTGTTATTTGTTTCTTTTACGTTTTTCTGCATTTCCATGTACTTTTACGGTCACAAGCCCTCGAGACCATCTGATAATTAATTAATTAACGATGTATTGCATTTGATTTAGGACTATAGTATTTTTTTAAAGTATAAGAAGTCGAATTGTTATCACAGACTTGCTCGTACAATTTGTTAATTTATTATTACAAATTATCTGTGTTTCTAGTTCCATTATTGTTAAAATGGGAGATTCTGTTAAAAATGATGGAAAAATTGAGATCTTATCACCGAACGAGGTTGCAATTCATTACCATATTGAATCATCCATATGTAAACCTGAATCCGAGAAAAATAAATGTCAAAACCCCAAATGCACCAAATTTACAATGAGTAACTTAGAATGGCGTTTACTTGTAAATATTTATTGCGGTAAAATAGATATCGAAGTTGAATGTTTATGCAGAAAACCTACCAACCGTATTAAAGTAACCGGAAGTCTAAACATAATAAAATGCAAAACGAATGAAAAAGAGCATTTGGAAAATTTTCAAGAAATTTTTTTGGCACCAGTATGTTTTAATTTAAATCCTTATTCAAATAAACATTTAATTAATTTTATTGTTTTTAGAACAGACACAAAACCCTATTAGAGAACTACATAATTGATAAAAAATATCTTCAAAATGAAACAATTAAAGTGGTGGTGTTATTAAATGCTAAACCAAATAATCCGGGTGTATTAAATAATAAAGACGAATTAAAAATTCCACAACAGATTCATGAATCAACAACGGCAAATCACAATAATCAAGTGGAAAAATCCAAATTACTTAAAAAATTGGAGGCTAGAGCAACCACAAACAAACAACAAACCACTACAGATGATATAATAGGTAAAATTATTTATTTTTTGTCTTTACATTAGGATGAAATTGATTTTTGAAGTGAAAACTTTTTAAGACGCATTGTGAACTGAGTTTATGTATAATTTGTTTATTTATTTTATTGTGTTCTCTAAAAGCGCATCCTTAATTTTGTTCCCACAGAAGAAAATGCAAACAACAAACTTGATACTACTAACAAGACACTTAAAAAAGATTGGGAGAAACGCCAACAAATGGAAGCTGAAATTGATAAACAGGAAAGAGATAAGCCAAAATCATATGGATATATTTTTCAGCAATTGAAAGTTGAAATTAAAAAAATAAAAGATGAAAATTTTACACTAAATCAAAAACTATTACATTTAACCGAGAATCAGAAAAAATTACAAGTGTTTGAAGAAGCTCTACGTTTATTTGAAATGAAATTTTGCACTAAATTCGAACATGAAATATTACTAAACGAAAACGTGATAGTGCATTTTAATCTGAATTTGAGACAAAATAATATCCCCATTTTCTATTATCTGTTTGTTACATTATTATTATTATTAATCTGTTTGCTGTTGATAAATTTGTTATAACGTTTCGTTTTTATTAATTGGTATTTTTTGTAATATTTGAATACACAAATATTTACGTTTAATTTTTTCACTGATTCATTTTTTCCAGGTATTTTTTTTATTCGAGTGAGTTTAATACTCTTACCTTCAGAAAAGAAATCTGCAAATTAGAATTACTTCTGAATCTAATTGGATTAGTGTCAAAATCACAGGAGCCCAGTTTCCTTTAGCCAATCGACCTGTAATGAAAATGATTGGGTTAGCTATCACGTCATAGCCATTTTTTATACCTACTTCAATAAAATTATCTGCACATAATTAAAATCAAAAACTACTCAATAACAGTATGCGTTGTTCATAACTTTTCTCTCTTTACACTCAATAGGTAGAAAAACTTTTATCACAACACACAACAGTTTTTTCAACATTAACACAATTTATATCAACATGACTGAACAAAAACACAATTTTTGTGAGGAAAATATATCTTTGTCACAATTTAAATCATTGTACCAAAACATTTTACCTTTAACTGCAACTTCTCAACATTAGGAGGGACACAAGCGTCTTAAATATGCGTGAGCATATAATAAAAACATATAATTTATTAATACAGAATTATTAAAATACAAATCACATTTGATAAATACCAGGTATAGAAGTGAGTGTGCAAAAAGGAAAGGAGTAAATAAAAACAAAGCGTTGATGGAAAAATATTCTTGCCGTACACAGCACGATCAAATTTCGATATAAAATTATTGCCTAATACATTAATAACGTCATTTTTAATAAACGTAATAATATATTTCATAAAGTAAATATGTAAAAAAAGAGTGATTATAATCACAAATGAATTAACATAAATGTTAACAAAACAATTCTTCATTAAACGATTTAAGAATTAAGTAGCATAAAAATTGTGTATGGTACATTGAGAAATTATAAAGAAAAAAAGATACGTTTTCCAAATTACAATCATAGTTCATTTAAAAAACCGTCGACATCATTCGTACGTACCTTTTCGCTCTCACTATCTAAAATATCTTTTTGTGCATTCGTTAAAAGTTCATCTAAACACTCATCATTATTTACAGGTTTATCATTATCATTAGTCGTATTTACAGTCGAGTCATTTTTAGTTGTGTCATCACTTTGTATATTTTTAGAAATTTGTTTGTCTTCCGCCACGTCGGATGCCGGTTTATCGTCGGACGCCGTTTTATCATCTGATGCATTTGATTTTGGACACTCTTTGGTATGATTATCCATAGCACTCGTACAGCGAGTATTATATGTGCAACCATTATTCTTGCAATGAACAGGTTTTCTGAAACAATTAAATCAGGACATTGGAAAATGAAAGATGTGTGCTGCAGTTATATCTGTTAACATCTTCACACAAAACATTATTAAATAGAAAGATCTATGCCAATAATGCATGAAAATTTCTTTTTAATCAATCAAAATAAAGATAAAAATTATAAATTATAATAACAGTCCTTACTGTGGATGATATGACGTTCATAAAAAATTAAGAACAGTTTCTCGCTTGTTACTTGCATTTCCAACGCTCAAAGCTCAATATTAGGAGATACTTCAAGCAGGATAGTGACAAGTTATTTGTTCTATCAGTTTTAGCAATGGTACATTACTATGAAGAAGAGTGAAGTACCATGTAAGCACTGAATATGAATCGGTATTTAAAATTGAATTTAAATGAAACAAACTTATTAACATTTGGGCAAATATAAGAAAAACATTATATTGTATTGTAGAATCATCTGAAATCTCGAAAATGTTAAGGGTACACTTTAAAATAATGGGTTGGTTAGGGGTAAGCAAATTCAAAAATGTTGGGAACCGCTGATTTAAACAATAGTTTTCAAAATAATTGCATACAAATCACATACTAGACGTAAAATATTGCAATCATCCAGAATTTCAATTAAAAAATTGGGGTTCTATTAAAAAAGGAAGTTACAGGTTGAACGTAATGGGGACTTCAAAGAGCAAAGTTGAAATCACCATAGGAAGCGTTTTAAAAAATAATATAGACCAAGGTGCTAAGAGTTTTTAAACAATCGTTTTCAAAATAAAAGCGGATTGCCGAACTTCTAAATCTGTCAATTAAAAGACACTTACTTTGTGTGAGCTTTTTCATTATCCACATCGCACTCCGTACATGGGGATTTTTCGGATGTTTCCTCCTGCACGGCTGCTTCGGAGTCAGTTCTCGCCGATTCACTATCGCTCACTGCTGCTTCGGACACCTCTGGCGTTTGATCGTCCGACTTTCTTATCAAACCCAATACGTCCAACATACTATGCGTAATGGTCGCAGCTTTTGCAGCCTCCTCCGATGGGTACGCCGATTTTTTCTCGCATATCGCTAAATGATTCGCCATTATGTTGCCTAAGAAAAAAAATTATGATTTAATGAGTGTCTAAGTTGCATAACTTCGAATAAAAAAATTACCATTCGTTTCACTGAAGCCGCATATACAAAACATTTTGCATGGTAACGGAGATGGACTTGTATTATCAGCTGGAGTTTTACAATTTGCTGCATGTTTAGTATAGGCTGCCTTGCAACAGGTCTTGTAATTGCAGTTGCCATCATCGCACTCCATAATAGACCTTCAAGCAAAAAGTTAATGTTAATATTACAGGATATGAGTTATATTACTATTAATAGTGTACTTTATAAACATTTAGATGCTACTCTCGATTATCCATATGTGTGTGAGTAATATAACGACAAAATAATAATTTGGATAAGAAAATCCTAAAAAAATGACTGTAAATAAACTAAAGTTATAGAATTTCTTAAAATTATGCGCATTGAAGATATTATAATATTACTCTATTCTTGGTTTTGAGAACTTATCAATTATACAGAGCGGCAATTAAATTTCCGGAGTTTAAACTATATCTAAGAAGCCAGAGCTAGTCAAACAGTCAATGTTGCTTTCTATTTGGAAGTTTTACATTGGTAGAAACGTAAACCTTATTATTTTTATTGGAATTTAGATAACTACGAGATTAAATTTTTTTACATGTACTTACGGAAAGTGTTTGTATTCATTAAGCTGTTCACCGCACTCCATACATAACATACTATCCTTACACGTAACTGACACATTCGAGATATCTATATTATCCTCCTCCTCATCCTCTTCTATCTCATCCACATCTCGCATACTTTTAGGAACCATGATTCCGCTGTTGGAAATCGGCCACGGATTGATTTTTAACTTATTGCGCTGAGACTCGTGCATCTTCTGATGTTTCATCACGCCCTCCTTGTGTATGAACCACAGGCAGCATTTATGGCACTTTCGCGCTACCGCCTTGCGTTGATGCTTCTGCAAGTGTTGTAGGAACGTATTTAAATTACCTTGCGCATTACGGCCTTGCGAATTAACAATTATTGTCGATCTCAAACAGAACGGACACTGCACCACACCGTGACCATTATGCACCAGGTTGAAATGGTCGATCGCGTGTTTATGATTCGAAGTACGGAATGTACACGAACCGCACTGGTAAGGCAATTCAGCGGGCGAATGTTCACTTTGCATATGCTTTCCCAATAATGTTACATTATAAAATACCGAATCACATATGATACATATATGATCATTTCCAATACGAGATTCTTGACGATGTTTTGCTCTTATGTGTAAATCTAATGCTTCTTTACTAGGTACGCCAGTTAAGCAATAATGGCATTGGAAACCATTCACAGAGTGCGCGTGTCGGAAGTAATGTCGCATAAGCTTGATGTTATTATGGAAGGTTTCTTTACAAACGTGACATTTGATGTTTAGCGTAACTGATTGCAACTCATTCGTGCCGTCATACACTCCGAAATAGTAGCTGTCCAGATTAACAAGCTCATCTGGTAGTTTGTAGGTAGTTTTAGCGACTTTCAATAAGTCCGGCGTAGGGCTAGCTTCGCGAGGTAGTAGCTGCTTTCGACGCTGCTTCTTAAACGAATCAATATGCGATTCTTTCTTGGGAGAGGGGTTTGTAACAGTTGCACCCGACGATCGAGTACTAACATTCCAATTCTTAAACGGGTTACCAGCGACTTTATTCAGTCGTACCGTTAACGACAAACCGGTGTCGGCTCGCGTCTGTTCAGCAAGGTGGGCTAATAGATTGTCAAACGCTTCGGCAGCATGATGTCCAAACCATTCACGCCACACTAGTTCATCTAAAAATTGCTGAATTATTTGTCGCGATAGCAATGAGAGCGTATTTTGGAACATTCGTGGAACAATGCGGCGCAAATAATCCATCACTTTGGAATTGCCACTGGCTTTGTGTGTTTGTGCCACGTTGAGAAAACCCATGGAATGTAACGTGTTTTTATCGACGGTTAAATCAGTCACCAGGATACTGTCTGGATGCACCCACGGCGATAAGGGCTCTAAAATTTGCGAAAAACGTTTTTTGTAATTCCTATCGGTAGATGGTTCAACAGCACGTAAACGTATCCGATCGGTTTCAGTCTCCAAAATGCCCAATACCTCAACCTTGACTTGTCGTTGATTACCGTCCTGCGAGGTTGTTCCAAGCGATATGACACCAATTTCAACTCGTACACCAGGCCCGCCTAGTTGTTTAACGTGGGTGTGTAAGGCAACGGTACAAACACTCCGCAACCACGTGTACAAGCCTTTAACGTACAAATTCTCAACTTTAACCCATTGTACGACGTTTTGCACATTGGTTTGACAAGCCCAATGGTAGATGAGCTTTAGTATTGCACTGGGTGAATGCGGCGAGCCTTCGAACAGAGATCCATTGAACACAGACACAAATCGTTGCGGACAGCATTCGGCGATCCAAATGTATCCACCAGAGAAGGGAAATTTCGATACGTCGCTATACATTCCCAGCTTCAGCTTGTTATGCGTGTGTATTGTACAATTTTGTTCAGCGCGTACTAATCCTTGTTGAATTAACCTAAAAAATTTAACATATTAATGCAAATTCAAAATATTTGATGATCTTTAAGCTGTACCATTCCGTAAATTTAGTATATGTCAGCATCAATAATGATTTAACTTTAGTGTCTAACTTGGCGCGTTCTCTGCTTGCGGTAAGACTAGGTGTTTTTAGATTAGGCCGTGCGACAACAACTAATGATGGGAACGTTTTGCCTTGCAATTTGTTGAATGAAACCTCTTTCGAATCCGCCGATGGTTTATCATCCGAGGTTAGATCCACAACACTGGGAACTGACTTTGATTTTGACTTGGTGTTTGCTGCAGGCGTTGGTTCGGTAACTCGCAACGAAACAAGTGGAGGCGGACCACTATCTCCCTGAAGATTTAAAAAAAAAAAAGATTTAATAAAGACGTATCAAATCAAGGAATTATTTTAGAATCGCACCAATCAATAGTATTTTTTATATGAATTTTGTATCACACAAAGTCGAGACCGAAAACCGAAAACGACACATGAAAACGGGAATAAACCGCATGCACTATTAAAAACGTACCGTTTTAGCTATTTTTACAGGCACTGGAGGAGTAGCAGGTGGCGGTGTAACAACTCGACGCTTTTTTGCCGTCTTAATTGTTATAGCACCCGATGGCAGACTAGTAACGTAGCTTCCCAACTTCGGATCGACTACAATCGAAATAGCGTTGGGAGCGGAAGCTGGCAGCACAACATTTGTTCCATTGGTTTTTGAAATTGTGGTAATGGCAGGGGTCGTTGTCGTTGCACTCGTACTGGTTGTGTTAGAATTGACTGTAGGTATAGGATCTTGAGTTTCCATTTCAAACACAGAGTACGAATCGCCTTCAAATACAATTTCCGCACCGCTAGATTTAAGCAAATTGTCGATTTTCTCGTTCATCTCCAGAAATTCCATTTGTCTTTTATAGTAACTATCCGCCTGTGAATCGCTTAACGGTTCTTGCCAAATTTGTAAATTAAGCGTCGGTTCATTCGGTAGACTTTTTAGTACTATAATGTTCCTCTCTAAAAATTTAATATAAGTAGTTAATAATAAATATAGCAATTCTTTTAATTACCATTGCCTCCATCTGACGTTCGTTTATTGCATACTTTATACTTTTTCTTGCTCGGCGATTCGGTAACTTCTTCCTCCGATAAGATTTCCAACGTTTCGGGCTCATCATCATCATCATCCTTTGTCTTACTTAGTCTTTGCATCTGCTTTAAGGCTTCTTTACTAGCTGCTCGTTTTGATGTAGTCCGAGCCTCCAGAACCTGCTTTACCTTTTTCGGCATTTTCCTGCTATTATTTATTTCTGAAAATAAAAATTTAATCTTAAGTAAACTGCAATATGCAATAAAATATGGCCAATAAATTTACTATTTATAATAAGCTTAATCTCAACTAAAAAATCATCATTAACTTGATTATTTAGTTGTAATAGATAGTGAATAAGCGAATAATGAGTTAAATAATTAGTGGAAAGTGGAATTACTTCAAATTCCAGATGGAAGTATTTATCGATCATTGATGTAACGAGTGCAATCTACGTTTTTCATTCATCCTTCATATTAATTTTAGCCATTATCACAAATTCATTTTCCTTGCATTTTATGTTTTTTATTTTGATGAATTATAATTTCTTTAACTCTTCAGTTATGACTAGCATTACATAGATTTTGATCTTTAAATTTCTTAAGTTCATTTACTATTAATGTTGGAAGTTTATTAATTAGTGTTCTTCATCTTCATCACCAATAGTTAATTTCTACTAATGTTTCTAGGGATGTATTAATTGCTCCTTTATGCCATTTGTATTATCAAATAAATTCAGATTTTCTAAATAAAATATTCCTGACAATAGATACTCTTTATTTGAATCCAACAATAGTCCAATAATGAAATGCAAGCATCTTTAAGGTACTTACTTAAATTTAAAGGTTATGTTTGCATTTTAATTTGCATTGTTTTTGATCATCTATGTAACATCGGGATTTAAAAATAAAATGCATTTAAAAATATAACCCATCTTTCTGACTTCAATCTCCATGCAAAAATTATATTACACATTCAATTATGTTTTAATAACATGACTATTTTTAACATTTTCATAAAATTTTGTATAGGTTAAGTTGAATCAACTGACTAATAAACATTCCATTTTTATTTCTCCATTCGGCAACGATCGCCTCCCCTCGTATTTTGCAATGACAACAAATGGATTTTCGTGTAAAATACAATATAATTCATTTCTTTAGTAGATTTAAAGAAGTAGAATTGATAAATATATAACTGTTGATATGATAATGCATGTTGTATTTTGATATCGTAATTATATTTCGTGGTTATGTTTCAATGTTTACGCAGTTTGGCAACAAAGCATTTTGCTGCTAACTTCAAATACAAGGTTAACGAAAATAGTACATTTACAATGATTTGAATAATAAATATGATTATGTTTGATGTACTATTAATAAAACAGAATTCTTTCTGAAAGAAACTAATACTTACAATACAATTTCTTAATTTCCATTGTAAGTGACAGTTAATCTGTACAAATATTTGAAAGCCTCATTCACACCCACAAAATTTTAGCGACTTCCACAGAATGATAAATTTTGATGTTTTTGCAATTTAAATCTAAATTCTAGCATAATTAAGCGTTATCATTAATGTAGCATTGGAATAAAATGTTTAAATATATAAAAAATGTGTAATTCATACAAATTTCATGGCGGCAAAGAATGCCGCTATAAATCTCAATTTATAGTCAAAACGTCTGTCAACGACGTGATAGGTTAGCGTACCATTGATCATGCAGCCCAAAAAAATTAGTAACAATACACAAAACGACATCATACCTTAATTAAACATGAAAAACAATTGAAACGCACCAATCTGTCAAACACTACCCATCACTTGGCGGCCATATTGGATTTTATACGCCAAGCACAGCCGTCATTCAAATGACGTTTCGAAAGTGCGGGAAATTCAAATTGGAAGCGTTTGAGTACCGCTGATCAAACATAAAATGTACATTTTGGTCGTCATTTTTTTCGAAACGATCGTTAAGGGAGTGGAATATGTTGATAATAATTAATCGAAAACAAATATTGTCGCGCTATTGGCATGTAAATCAATTTTAAATGCGTCGAAAAATACCAGTTATTAATTGGTGAGGAAACTTGACCTGTTTCATAAGAATTTCGTATTAATAATGCATGGGACAGCAAATTGGAAAAATTTGAGGTCGTTATTAATTAGCGCTTGAGTAAATAAAACGTTATAAAAATGTAGCGGCGCTCCAAGCACGCCGCTAGTCGCATTCCGAACGCTTAGTGTTGCAAGAAAATAAATGTGTGGAGGATGTTTCCCGGCGACATGGAGCAATTTCCGGCAAAGCCGAAACGCGTCTTCCTCGAGGGCGCCAACTTCAAGAGCAAGGACCATGTGTTCAGCAAGGTAGGTCCGAGACCGCCAACGCCGGACGAGGTAAAAGCGCTTCGCGACTCCGAACACATCGTCTTCGACTCGCTGAAACCGATGATCAACTTCATGAAAGCAATGGGCTTGTTTCCCGTCGCTTGTGTGTCGAAACACAACTACAAAGTAACACCGCCGCTATTAGCCTACTCGGTCTTCGTCTTCTTCGTGATGATCGGCTACATTGTGTACATCAAAATTATCAATCCAGTCGAGATTGTCAAATCGGCGGAAGGCCGTTTTGAGGAGGCCGTGATCGAGTACATGTTTACGGTATACTTGGTACCGGTGATTATCATACCGGTCAGTTGGTACGAGGCGAAGAAGCTCGCCCGGGTGTTTGACGATTGGGGCTCGTTCGAGCGCATCTACGAACGCATCGAGAACCAGAAAGTGCAGTTATTTATGGGTAGCAAAGCGTTCATGACGACGATTGCACTACCGATTATATCCTGCAGCATGATGGTGGTCACTCACACGACCATGGTTGATCTGAACGTATTTCGTGTACGTATGTATTCTATCAACGGTGGGCAACCGCAAAAACTTGTTTTACATTTATCCAGCATATATATCTAAACACTT
>JARJDW010006715.1:0-11274 GCA_030264715.1 Adinopsis sp. GC000173 | reverse complement strand
TTTTTTTGTGAAGATAAAACTAATTTGTCTCCTTAAAAAAATTAATAATAAATCACCAACAAGTAGGATATGCTCTTCCGAATTTAAACATAGGCTTTAGAATTTCATTGAACATTACAATAAGAAAGCCGAGCCTAAAGGTGTATATATAGGTAGGTAGCTTTTAAAAGTGCTTTCTATAAGAAATAAGTTATACAAGAACATAAAGTATATATAACGTAATGAAATGTAAGTAACATGATAGAAATTAGATTATTATTTGAATTATAAATAAATATCAAATATGTTTTTTTTATTTCACTACGAAAATGTTCTTGACTCTCATTTTTTTACTTACAGGAAGTTTGAAGCATTTACAGTTAATTCTAGTAATAATATCAATAAAAATGTAGCGATGTAGTCGCGAAAATTGAGAAATATATGCCTAAAGATCTGCGAATCACACTGTATACATTGTGGTTCTTAAAAAAGTCTTCTAACCGATAGTTCAAGCATGGAATACACTGTTCTAGCATTTACGTTTATTCCCATAGCTGAAAGCTCATCTCCCCGGAAAATAGTTTGCTTTCCACGATACCTAAGTTGAAACACGCGGTACAAAATAAGCATAAAAAAACTCAGTGCGTCGTATATGAAAATACATAATGCATATCATCTTTACAATGATATCAAAAAAAGGAAATGTTAATGTTGGAATTATTGCACAATTGTGTTTTGATAATAATTAAAGAATGTTGTTGTTGTGATTCTTAAAATAGCTGAAATACAGAAAGATGGATATATGATGATGTTGACAAGCATTGTCTGTGTGTAAAAATATATAGTGTACATATACACGTATAGTATCCGCAAAATGTTTTCGTGTTTCTTGAAGTATTGTTGACACGATAATCTATAGTAATTGTACGACGAGCTGGATGTGTAAAATTTTTAGTAGTAATTGCATTTTTGATGTTTAATAAATAAATAACATACATCAAATTTTTTTAGCAAGACACGAAAAACTTATTATCTTTTTGATGATGGTTTTGATTTCATCCTCATTAAGTTTAACTGGTCGACCTTTACGTTGGTCATCTATAAGAGAAAAATCTCAAAACGGAATTTTTAAACCAATTTCGGCATTGGCTTTCTTTAAGAGCTTCATCGCCATACACGTTACGTAACTTTTTGGCGACTTGCACTGCGTTCTTTCCTTTATAGAAATCAGAAAGCAAAATATGGCAAAAATGTTCGTTTTTGCACTCCATATTAACGTTGAGGTAAAGACAGTTTGAGAAAATGACTATGCAATGAACTTATAAAGTTAGCTTAAGATGACAGCTAACATATATAAGACATTTACGGATTAAAAAGCATCTATAACTGAAATCGGCAATTAGTTAGTTGCCAACCCGT
Source organism: Adinopsis sp. GC000173 (assembly GCA_030264715.1). Lineage (NCBI taxonomy): Eukaryota > Metazoa > Arthropoda > Insecta > Coleoptera > Staphylinidae > Adinopsis > Adinopsis sp. GC000173. The sequence goes on along the minus strand of JARJDW010006715.1, from coordinate 9,876 downwards.
TTCTAACAGATTGTCTAGGTAATATTACTTTATTATTATAATATGCGCTACTATAAAAAATATTTAATAAACCTTATTTACATGTAAAATAACTAACGATAAGTATGTACACCACTTCGCCTCCCACTATATAATACAACATTTTTAAAATTCCAACAACTCATTTATCTCTCCAAGTTTTACAACATAACAATGTGTGTGTATCGAAATTAATTAGCCATGAAAAATAAGTATTGATCATCATTACAAATTTTATTTTGTGCTTTGTATTTTACGATCGACTCTTAATTTAGTTTAAACGTGCTGATATATACTTTTTGCATGCAGCAAAGTATCCATTTCAAATGTGTACGTTTTAACGTTGTTATTAAACCAATAATTTTTAATTGAGTCGATATCAGTGGCACTAGGGGAGAAATAAACGTGAATGATTTTATAAAATTTACAGTTATGTTTCACTTAAACGAAGATAATTCATTATTAACATGCATTTCTAATTGATCATTTTTTTACAAGTTGCAAAAAAACATATATTTACTTAATAAAATCTAATTTTTTAGCGATACGTGAAAGATTAAAGCGCCCTAATTTTATTACCATCGCAATAAATCTGTAACATTATGTCATAAAAACGTTGCGACATAAATTTTTTACACCTTTTTATATAAGTAACAAAATTATTTACCACATAAAAAGTTTCCAATATAATGCGCAATCAATTTTCTATATCTATATATATTAAAGCTACGAAAAAGTCAGCGCGCGATTCATTGGAAAAGTCGTAAAAACTCGTTGACTCAAAAAAAATACGAACGAAAAGTAAATTACATATTTAACTTTCTTGCCATGCACAATTAAAATGTGCTTGTATTTGTAGAAATTTTTGTCTGTTTGTGCATTTGCTGGCTGTGCGAATGAAAAGCGCATTTATAGTATGATGAAAAATCGTACGCTTTTAGTAGCAGCATTCATTGTATGCAACCATGTTTACTTAGCTTCTTGCAAATTTTAAATGATTTGTAAACGGAAGCGTTAATTAAATGTTATAATAAAACAAAAATACGCTGGTGAAAATGAGGTTTTTGCTTGTGAAAAGCACACATTAATTAACGTTACTTTTTTTTTAATATTATAATAATAACAATAATGTTTATATAATGAAAAACGAATTCATCCACTTCGAACTCTGTGCTGCTAAGAAGAATTTTACATGTAAGCGTTTCATTATTTCTACTAATTAACAATCCAATTTAATTAAATTAATGATTTTAAAAATAAACGACGTCTTTTTTATATATGTGGCTATGGTTTTGTATTGCAAAAAAGAAAAACATTTATTTTGAAAAGAAATTAAAACACGAAATTATAACACAAAGTATACTATATATAATATATATAGAACATGTATTTTTTGTATCGTAATGTTTTTATGTACATACATATAGCGAAAACTTTGCAAAGTCTTAAAGTTCCTACAACTTGTACGCGGAAAAGCCCCGAAAAATAAAATACTACCACCGCCACCAGCAAACGTCTCAAAAAAAAAGATGGAGAAATTCCAGGCAAATTAAACTTTCATATATGTGGAACAGTTTACTACACATAAATGTGCACATAAAAATTTATTTTAATCGGTAAACTTTTCTTCTTCCACTTGCTTCATTTGAAATTTTTTGGAAAGGAAAAAATGTTTGGGCTGTTAAAAATCAGCTACTAAAGTGCTTTTCTGTCATATAGTAGGCTATTGGTAAATAGGGACAAGAAACTTTTTTTTGAATTTTTGCATAAGCGTATTCTGTAGGATAATGTTAGCTCTAGGAGCAATTTGATTCTCAATTGGATGAGAATGTTTTTCATCATTGACTTGAATGCGTTATTGCTAAATAGTGACAAGGCACATTTTTGGGATTTTACATCAGCGTATTTTTTTAGTACAAGGTGCAATTTGCTTCTCAATGGGATTGCAAACGGCAATTCTAGAGGCCTTTTAGCATATTGTCCGGTATTATTTCTGTCGATAGAGACAATGCAAAGTAAATAGTTTCTTTCACTTGCTTCTTTAAAAATTGCTTTAAGAAAAAATATTTGGCAGTTAAAAATTCAGCTAAAAGAATGATGTTTTTCATCATAAACTTGAATACGTTATAACTAAATAGTGACAAGGCACATTTTTTAATTTTCAGATCAGCGTATTTTGTAGTATAATGTTAGTTTTTGGTGCAATTTATTTCTCAATTGGATCACAAACAGTAATGCTAGAGGCCTTTTAGTATATTGTCCAATATTATTGCTGTCAAATAGATTTATTACAAAATATTTAAAATAAATATAAAAGTTATAAAAAACACAAATTGTTGATTCACAATATGAATTATTTTATTTAAAAATAAAATGACAAAAACATCAATGCATTTCGACCATAGGTCATCATCAGGACTGAAGGTTTCACCGATTGCAAACTATTTATATCTTGGTGTAATAATATAAGATACTACCGGTCGAATAGGAACATTAGTTTTAAGGATTTTTGGTAACCCGTATAGAATTGGTGGTGAAGGATTCATCGAAATGTATTTAAAAAATAATTCTTATTGTGAATCAACAATTTGTGTTTTTTATAATTTTTATATTTATTTCAAAAAATGGTTCACCAAGTGACGGCAACACCCAAGTTCTTTGGTGTACAAAATATTTAGTTGATTGGTGTTAACATTATAGAATACAAAAAAAAAACTAATATTTGGCGACTAAAATTTAGCTAAAGTCCATGATGTAATTCATCGTACAAACTTGAATATGGCTTATTGCTCAATAGTGACAAAGCGCATATATGGATTTTTGTTNAGTATAATGTTAGCTCTAGGTGCAATTTGTTTCACAATTGGATCACAAACGGCAATGCTAGAGGCCTTTTAGCATATTATCCAATATTATTTCTAGCGATTGAGTCACAATACAAAGTACTATATATAGTTGGTTAGAGTTAATATTATTGTACGTATACCTACATAGCGAAAATATCCAATGAATGAACACTATTCTGCTTTGAATATTTATATTATTTCCTTATTTAAAAGATTTAAATAAATATTTTAATGCACAAAAAAATTAATTCAAGCCTTTATGAAATTTCCTATGAATAAATTGTAATCATTTAAGAAGAAGCCATTAAGTAGTGTAGAAAATAATAAATATTTGAATCTATTAAACTGCAAAAGGCTTTCCTCTTTAATAACTAGCTTGATAGTGGATTTCTTTGATGGGAATTAATTAGGAGGCGAAACAATAATTGGATACCACCAACACAATGACTATTTATAACTACACAAACATTAAACGTTATTTATAATATTTAAGTTTGTTTGTTATTGAGGGTGTTATTCATTAGTCAGTCAACCTTATTCATTTAAATTTAAATGATTACGTTTCTTATTTTATATTTCTTTATTAAATATTTGACACTAATTTACTAAATATTCCAATGTTGCGCTTTCTCTCTATTTAGCATTATGCTCTTGTATTATTTAGTTTAATAAAAATTTAAATGGAATTAATTTATCAAGGAAATAACACTTTTTTTATTAAGACTAGGTACTTCCTGATTTTACGTAATATTTTATTATATGTAAAGTTGGAATATGGGAAAATATCTAATTTTATTCCACAATTTACATTCGCACTAGTTAAGGTACCAAAATTATTCAAATTCTAAAGTGGCGGAATCACCTAAGGGCTGTACTACGATATAAGGAAACGATATGAAAGCTATTTTAAGAAATACTATTTTAGAAATATCTTTTTCATGCATTTACGAGAGCAAAATGTAATGCTAATTGCAATATATTTGTCGCATTCGCTTATATGACCTTCCAGAATTACTGAATACGGAGCACATTCACACACATTTAGTTAGCTAAGAAATTTTTATTCAAATCTTAAAGGAACATTGATATGATCATATCCAGCTGAGATATATAAAGTTTACATACTCGTATATTTATAAAATTATAATAAATTGAAATATCACTCGAGAGAATAAAATGTAAAAAAGTATGTATAAGCCGCGTAAGTAGGCAAATAAGCTAGCAATTTATTTGAATTATTTCTTAATGCATTAAATTATTTAGGAATTTAATAAATAACATTAATTTTTATATATTGTATTGTAGGTATATTATTCATTTTGACTTGAATTTTATTTCTATTTATTTAAGATAAAAGCACATCAAAGTATAATTTTATAAAGTTGATTATTACACGTTCAAATTGATATTGGACAGTAACGTTGTGAAGTAATTATATTTTTCTAACTCAACTTTAGGTGTCAACTGCAGTTGTAAAATACTAATACACGTCTGCGAATTATTATGGACAAATAATAATAAAATTCTTAGTCATAGAAAGCTAATGGTATTTAATTAATCAATTTTTAAACCAATCAAGTGTTTTTCGTATATTTCCAATATTTATACTGTTTGGTTTACCAAGTGATGGCAACAAAATACTTTCAATTAGTAATAGTAGTTTACTAACAATAATTGCATGATATCATTATTCATCCATTACAATTCGCAATTGTAAATTTTAGATTTGTATTTGATTCCCGAAGGTAAGTTAGAAAAATATAATTAATTTGAATCGTCGGTATAATATAAAATTAAAGTTATTTTACTGCCCCATGCGTATTTGAAAGCATAATCGTCACTTTTACTTATTAAAAAATTATATTTGGGCGATTTTTTGCAAGGAAATTTGTAAATTTATAAATTAATATATTCCTCACTAGCATTTATACAAACTTTTTCAAACAAATGCTGATAAAAATATAAAATTGTTAGTAGTCAGTAATAGAAGTTTATTAACAACAACAACAACTTTATCATAATTCACTCATTAGAATTCGCAATTGTGCGTTTTGTATTTGTAGTTGACTCCCAAAGATGAGTTCGGAAACTATAAATAAGTTGTTTTACTGTCCCATGCCTATTTGAAAGCGTAATTGCAATCTTTACTAATTAAAAAAATACGTTTTTACATTTAAATTTGAAGATCTTAATTTATATTTTCCGCATTCCAATCTATAAAAACTTTTTCAAACAAATAAATAAATTAACCAAATAATGACAATTTATATAATTTTTATATACACTAATTATTATAATATACAAAATTAAAAAATATCTTTATTATGCACTTAGATATTAAGTGTATTACCAAACAAAATAAAATTTGAAGCGCAAATCTAATATTACACAAGTATTAGTGTCATTCATTTTACAACTAAAAATCGATTCTTGAACGTGAAGGCAAAGACGCGCAGTCGCATATTATTATTACTCCAAACATCGCCCAAAACAGTACAACATCAAGTATAAAAATTCCCAATACGAATTAATATGTGATAATTGTTGTTGTGATTTGTTGCATTCATCGCCTAACGAATGCGTAATGTTGTTAAGAGTTAAAATGCATCGGCAAACTAATAAACTATCGTGCTGTGAGTGTGATCGCCTATCGAATGCCTCTGCCACCGCATAGCAAGCAATCAATGCACAAAAATCTAACAAAATTGCGTTTAAAGCAAGCAAGCAAGCAAGCAGCAGAGCAATAATAATAATACACATAATATAGATAAGCTTTTTGTTTGTAAACATCATGAACGCTTGTTGATTTGTTTGATGGCTTATAATAGATACAATTGTTAATCGTTAATATAATACTAATTATGCTTACACGCTTTTATCATAGTTTAAAGAAAATGGGTAATACAATCGCTGGCGATTCAAAGGGCAAATCATCGAAAGGGAAGAAGGGCCGCGGTAAGCGTGGAAAACAAGAAGAGGCCCAATTTACTGATATCGGTGAGGAGGCGCACGCGCAACTAGATTTGAAAATAGCGACACACAAAGGCGGCGCTGTCGATGCGAAAACACCATCGCCGACAGGTGCAACAGGTGGAGGTGGTGGCGGCGGTCACGGCGGTAATGGTGTGAAGGTAGCCGTAATTGAGACGCCGGTTAAGACGCCCGAAGAGCTATGGAAGACGGCGCCAAAGGTGCCGGCACCACAGGAGAATGTCGTCTCGCCGCCGAGCAACGAATCCAGCTCCGAATCGCATTTCACCGATCCGCTACTTACGCCGGTGGAATTCTCGGCGGAGATCAACGAATGCTATTACAGCCAGGAGAGCGTGCTCACTCCTACTCTAAATGACACACAGGTGGCTCAACCGCAACAACAGTCATTACCTCTCAACAACTTTAAACTGAATGAGTACAAGGCGCGCAGGGAGGATTTGAATCGACGATTGAGTAAGCTAACCGTCTCGGAGACAAAAAACATTGATTTCGCTGGAATCGACGACAACAATGAACAACATCCGATTCTATCAGAAGCGACGAACGATCTGTCAACAACAAGTAGTTGCAACGACGCACGACCGAAAGTCATACACATTGCAAAGCGCTTATCTGAGACGAATCTTTACTCATCGGGTAAGTGCACAATAATGACCAACAAATTATATAATGTATCTACTTTTTTTTATACACTGGTGTGTGTGAACTGTCTTACTTAGCTACTGTGTAAAAATTATGACAAAGTCCGCAAATGCAATGTGTAATCTGTATTCAGATAATAGATAACAAATTCACAATAGTAAGATTAGCTCAATTGTTATCGTACAATACCTTTATTTTTTTTAATTAATGTGGGATATATTGCAGTACCTAATTAAAATGGATTTTTGTTAAATTATTAAAAATCATCAATGGAGGTGGTAAATATATTAAAAATTATACAATTATATAATAAATATTGAGGTGGCTAATAAGTCGTGGCCATTTTTTGCTTTTTAGTTTAATGTAAATCCATAAGATGATCAAAAAATAAATAATCAATTAATATTTAATCACAAATGAGTCACGAATGTGTTCTCGGTAATCTCTGTGTCCAGATACTAGATAATGAATTTATAATAGTAAGATTAGCTCCGAGTACTAGATGTACAGATTTTAATTTATTAATGTGTCATATATTGTAGAAATTTAAAAGGATTTTTTGGTTAATTATTAAAAATCATCAAAGAAGCTAGTAGAAATAATAGGAATAATTAGTTCCTATTATTGTATGATGATATGTTGAGTTAGATAATAAATCATGGCTGTTTTTCCGGATATTACATTAATATAAAACATAGGAATTTATACTCGACTGTTGTTGATAACTTTTCCTAAACGTTCAACCAGCTTCTGAATACCTCGTTAGTGGAAATCTTCGCCGCAAAGAAGAACGTGTCGAAAATGTTCACTTTTATCCATTTAAACGTTTTTAAGAATCTAAAAAATAGAAAAAATTAACAATTAAAAACTTTGAAGCAGTATATGCAGATCATTGTGACAAAATATTTTATCTATTTAAAATATGGGACACTGTATTAGTCAGCTTAGTGATTTTCAACATTTTTACACCTTTTTTAACAAAATAGTTACTGCACCATCTCAATTCATAAACATCATTTCATAAAGTATACAGTGAAAGTGAAGGTAGACATTTTAACTAGTAACCCCATCGAAATAGAAGTTAAATAATATTAAAGAGAACAATTTTTGTAAATTTATAGCATTTCTAAAAATGCAAATTGTAGGAGGCCACTCCACCGATTGGAAATCAGTAAGTCAACTCATTTTTAAAATACGATGTGATTATCAAGTTAAATTTCAAAAATCATAATTGCGTCTTTATACAAAACTTTTCTTAACACTTTTCCTTATCATGTCGTTACATTTTTTTAATTGCAGTGGATTGTTTACTCTGCTTGTCAGTTAAAGTTTAATCCTGTAACTTTAACTGACTTGTGTGGATATAATTAATAGAAACCGACTAATCACTTCCACCGTAACATCCATAAATGCATGTGAGAAAGGAAGTTACTAATATGGTGAATGAATATTCTCATAATAAGCGGTATAGACTGATTATTTGATTAATTAATACATTACTATACTATGATTTTTTCTTCCAAATGATGAAACAACAAACAACCATTAATTATGTTTTGATCATATACATCGGATTGTTATTAAAGTTTGCAATGGTTTGTCGTTGCGCCTAAAGATACATGTATTGCAGTCCTGTCTCCAATGCAATTTATTATTTCGTTGCTTTGACATTTAAAATTAGAGAATATTTACTATCTACTTCGTGCAAAAAATATTAATTTACAGTTAGGATCTATTTTTATACATTTAATTACCTACTACTATATAATTGAATTTCTTATTTTAATTAGCTTATAATTGCGATTTGGTTAAATATTTGAACGTGTTACTTTTTATAAAAAACAATAATTAACGCGATCATTGATTTTTTCACACAATAATACGCTTATATTCTGAATTTTGAATTAATTAATTAATTAATGGGCTAATTAATATTGTTATAATGCATATAATATCCGCGCTTAACAAAAAAAATCAACAATTTACAGGCAATTAAGAATTAGCAATCTAGTATAAATTACCGTATATAAAATGATCAAAACAACAATCATAAACGATTTCATTGTTGTCAATTTGATATAGCATAATGATTCATAATCATGTTGCAAATTATTTCGCTTACCTACACACAAATACATATACAGGGTGCGACATTAGAATCCGAACACCAAACGCATACTGCCGTTTTACCAATTTAACTGGTCCTAGACCAAGCGCTCTTTAATTTAATCTTCAACACATCAAAATCTGTAAATACGGGACATTTTGAAAGCGAATCGTTCAAAAACAAGCCATGTCGGATGTGGGTCTAGGTTATGGTCATTTTATCCTTATAGGTAAAAAGGCACTAACCAAATATTTTGCACAAAAAATTGTTTATTTAACTCAATATACACAAATAAACACAAATGCTAATACATCTCATTTAAAGCATACTTGCTGAGAGCTTTCAGTCTATATAGTCACCTAAGACCTCTACGATTTGTTTAATTCTCGTTCTAAAATGCAAGCATGTTATTTCTGAACTGATCGCACTTTTTGGCCATGAATAACACACGGAGGAAGTTGACATAGGGGTACATAGACTTGTTGGTTTACCTTTCGAAAACGTCCATATATAGTAGTCCAGAAGATTTAAGTCTTGACTATTAAACAGCATGTTCGCGCTTTAGGGCGAGGATCAAGGAGACCATAGATGTTCAAGGTAACTATATAGACTGAAATTTCTTAGCAAGGGTGTCCTATACATGAGATATGACAGCATTTGTTTGTAGTTTAATAAAATAAACAATTTTTTGTGTAAAAAAACATTTTGCGTATTCTAACGGCGCACCCTGTAAAACGCAAGCATTCTCTTTCTGAACTGATCGCGGTTTTTAACCATAAATACCGTCCCAAAGGAAATTGACGTAAGGGTGACTGAACTCGTTAGTTTGTTTCTCGAAAAACGTCTATATATAATAAATAGTCCAGAATACTTAGATCATGACTGTTAGGAGGCCTAAAGTCCTTCCAAACAAGGTACCAACGTGCATCAGTTGATGAGTTCTAAAGCTAGTTCATAGAGGTCCAAGCTAGTAATATAGACTTAAATTTATTAGCAAGAGTCCAATAAATGAGATATAATAGCATTTGTTTGCCTTTTTTTAATGCAAAAGTGTTGCATTGAACGGCGGGCGCACCCTGTACGTTTCCACTTGCATGATACAATTGAATCTCTGTCTCACCGATGTATCTATGTATATTTCGAAGATGTTAGTGCAAACTAATTAATAAACAGATAATCATATCGTTAATAATAAATAAAGTTATCGTAGTAGTGTCTTATTAAATAATAACATTATTAAAATTGTTTGAGTTAGCTAATTCACTGTCA
>JARJDW010006714.1:0-11258 GCA_030264715.1 Adinopsis sp. GC000173 | reverse complement strand
TCGTTCAGAATTTCAATTAAAAAGTGGGGGGTTTCATTTAAAAAAACGAAGTTGACCATTGGCAGACCATGATGGACACTTTCAAGTACAAAGTGCATATCACCATCAGATGCGTTTTAGAAAATAATATCGACCTACGTATTCAGAATTTTTACTTAAACCATCGTTTTCAAAATAAACGGGTGTTTCCGAACTTACTGAACACACTGTATAAATAATTAATGAAACCAGCGCAAACTTCTTGTAATTGATCAAAAAACATTGTCCTAATATACAAAACTCCGACAATGATTACTAATTACGCATACAAAACATTGTTGATGAATTGTTAAACACATTTTTACCTTGAATTATCTATTAATTTGTATAAATAGTTAATGGAAATGAAGCTATGTTCATGTAATTGATGTTCCATAATATACAAAATCCCGTTTATTATTGCTAATTATCCATTGCTGATGTATGGTTAAACTTAGAACTAAAACATCGCAGCAGACAAAGAAATACTTTTACCATTGTATAGTTAGTTAATTTTCGTGCGGTTATAAAAGCGAAATGGATTGTTAAACAAATTTCGCGATAAAACATATATATAGTCTAGAAATCCTTTTACGCGCGCGTTTCCATATTGTATATATATATGAAAATATTGCGAAATTTACGATGCATAAATCAAATTGATTTATCGCCCGTGTGTATACGCCGAAAAAAAAAACGCGCGCGCGGCGCATTTTTATACATATCCGAGAAATTGATTAAATTTAATAATGAATGTGCGATGTTATTATAAATGTGTGTATGGGCCGCGCTTATCATATCATATATAAACGCATGACACATCCATCACAACATCAGCCCGACGAAAATAATTTATCAGCATATATGTTATATGAAAATATGTAAAATGATGTTAAACGATCGCAATTTTGTATATATATGTGTGTGTGTGTGTTACAGATGAGGGATTGCCGTCGGAGGACGACTATCCGGAGAATGCGATCGATCGACTATTGCAGTCGGCACAAAAGTGAGCACAAACTAAAACAAATAATAAACCACCACCCCCCAAAAAAATACAATAAACTTGTTGTTGAGTGTGGATCATCTCTCTCTCATCATGATGTGTTGTGTGTGCTGATTTGTGACAATGTTGATTATTATTACTACTACTACAATTATTGTTGTTAATTAATATATAGTTGTTGTGAAGCTTGTTGTTAATTGACTTTGGTATTGCTTATTTGCATGGTTTGTATGTATATGTATTATTTTTTTCTAGACCAGACATCAATCAAACATTCTCTCGCCCCAATCTCCAAAACCACAAAAAAACTTCATTATACAGTTAATTAATGTTTTTTTGTTCTCTATTCTTGTGTAATAAAAGTGTAGCGAGTAGTGAGCGCAGCAGAATGTTTCAAATATTGGCACGCTCGACATTTTTTTTTCTCTGAGTAAGAATTATTAATGGCATGCTGAGTGTGCCCGTTTATTTTGCATCATTCTGCATATATATTTAAATTAATTAATTAATTTATTAATTAAGAAAGGCGTCCTGGCGTTAAACTAACAAGTCATCAAATTTCTAGCGATGGTGATAATTTGATTCACATAAATGGGTGATAAACTGAATTAATTGTATGATATTAATTGATAGTTAATAATTTTTATAGCATTTCTCGTTATTTCATCATATATTTTATTATATTACTAATAAACTTTATTATATAAAAATAAACGTCGCGGTGTTGAACTAACAGATCATCAAATTTCTAATAGATGGCGGTTAAAATTTGATTCACCTAAATGCTTTGAATTTAACAAAATTTTTGTTATTAATTGATTTTTAACAATGTTTATCACATTTCTCTTTATTTTATATTATAAATTTACTTTATTATAAAAATAAACGTCGCGGTGTTGAACTAACAGGTCATGAAATTTCTAATAGATATCGGTTAAAATTTGATTCACCTAAATGCTTTAAATTTAACGAAATTATTGCTATTAATTGATTTTTAACAATGTTTATCACATTTCTCTTTATTCTATATTATAAATTAACTTTATTATAAAAATAAACGTTGCGGTGTTAAACTAAAAACTGATTAATTTTCTAATAGATAGCTGTCAAAATATGCTTCACTTAAATGTGATTATTTAAACAAAATTTATGCTATTAATTTATTTTTATTTCACTTCTATTTATTTCATCATATATTTTATTTCATTATTAGATTTATAATAAAAAATACGAGTCTAATATGTTGCGCCATCTATTAGATTCCTGTTGTTAGATTTCAAAGCTTAAAATATGTGTGTGTGCTTATTTGTATGCAGCCTTGGATACTTGAATGTAATATTTGCTATCTATCGATAAATTCTAACAAATTTAAATTTCAATAGAGTTTGTTGGAATATATATATGCGAAAACGGAAGTCACTATGTTACATAATTTTACCGATGTTCTATCTCTATGTCTATACGATCTGGATAAAAACGAAATGCGGGTGGAATTTTTTTGTTGGCTTGTTTCATTTCCGAGAAGATTTATTAGATTAACAATTAGATTAGGTTAAATATAGATTGCGTTTTATCCCATTCTAGATTTGATTTGGTGTTGGGTCAGATAATAACTTATAAATTATTTTATATTTCCTCTTTAGAGTTAGATGGTAATATTTTTTAATTCGGATTGCAAAATTTATTCATTATTCTTAAGATTCGTTTCCAATATTGTGAATTTGGATTTCACACCAGTTAATTATAGTATAGTTTGCAATATCTTGAGGATGCAGTTGCAATTCTCTCCATTTTCCTAATGTTGTTAAAAATTTCAGTTATGTTGTAAATTATACTGATTTTTGAGAATTAGACCTCAGCTTTTTAACTTATGGGCCCAATTTCGTAATATTTGGAATGTCACTATAGTAAACTACAATGTAGTTTGCAATATTTTAAGATTGCAGTTGCAATTTTATCCATTTTCCTAGTTTTGAAGTAAAAATTTCAGTTAAGTGGCAAATTATATTGAGTTTTGAGAATTAACTTCAGTTTTTTAAATTTTGGGCTTAATTTCGTANTGAACTACAATGTAGTTTGCAATATTTTAAGGTTGCAGTTGCAATTTTATCCATTTTCCTAGTTTTGAAGTAAAAATTTCAGTTAAGTGGCAAATTATATTGAGTTTTGAGAATTAACTTTAGTTTTTTAATTATTTTAATTTCGTAATATTTGGGATTTCACTCTAGTAAACTACAATGTGGTTGCAATATCTTGAGGATGCAGTAACAATTTTATTCATTTTATGGGTTTTGGGTAAAATATTTCAATTAAGTTGTAAATTATACTCGTTATTTTAGAATTTCCTCAAATTGGGTTACAATTTTACCGATTGGCTTGCAATGCTTTTCACTTTCAGGTAGTTTAGTTTAAAATTATTTAAACACGAAGCATTAAATGAGAAGAATTCCACCAAAATCAGTAATTTGGTGACTTTCAGCCTCATGCATTCCTACTTATTTAATAAAATCGATTGCAACGACTTTAAATATTTACAAAGAGTTCTTCAAAGTACGGGTGCAATTGCAGTTTTATCCATTTTATGGCTTTTGGATTAAATATTTCAGCGCAGTTGCAAATTATACTGAATATTTAATAATTTCCTCAAATTGGGTTTAAAATTACATAAAAAAAACAAAATCATTAATATAGTGACTTTCATCCCCATGCATCATCTTCAAATCTTTACAAAATAGAGTTCTTCATAGTATTTTTTGAATTCATACTTAATTTTATATTTCCGGGGACGCCATTCTTAATTTAGACTAAATTGCTCATTGATATGTTACTTATTATTTTCCTTTCTCTGTATGTTCTATGAATGTATGACCTATCGATGTGTTCGTAAGAGAGACTTTCTAATTTCCTTCCAGACGTTCTTCCTTAATTTACCTTTTCAGACGTGCGTGCGTGCGAAGAGGTGGCAACTGCGATCATCGCCCGAACGACTGCTGCTACAACAGTTCGTGCCGCTGCAATCTGTGGGGCTCGAACTGTCGCTGCCAGCGGATGGGGCTGTTTCAGAAGTGGGGTTAGAAGACGAACGCCGTGCGAACGTTCGTGCATCGCGTCAAAATGACGTTGTTCAGACGCAGCGGCCGCCGACGACGACGACGATGAGTACACGACGACGACAACGGCATTTTGACGGGTTGTTACACCTTGGACAAACGACCATACGCAACGACATTGGGCTATTCGATTCTAAAACACATAAAAAAAACACAAAATTTAACAAAACAACATCAGGCAAACAATTAATTCATTTTATTCAAATTCTAATTGGCATGATATATCTATACGATAATAACTAGCAAAAAAGAATTTTTAACTAAACAAAAATTTGATGAAAATCATCCACTTATTTTTGATACGTGATAGTATTTTTTGGTTAATTTAAAGTTAATTCAACCTTGTGATGATAAAAAAATGATGATATCAAAATAATTAAAAAATGATGGTGTAAATTGCAAATCTCTTTTGCATGTCGCGTACCACAAACAAAACAACAACAAAAAAAAAGAAAATTGTTTCAAAACAAAAAAAAGCATCGTGTGTGTGAGACGACGTGCGAAAAAAACAAGGGCGGCGGGTTATTTATTGATGAAGTGATGTGAGGTGATGTGATGTGATGTGATGGATGGATGGATAGAGTAAAGCTAGGCTAGAACGTAAATAATCCTCGCTCTCTTTTTTTTTCGTGCGTTGACAACAACATCTCATATGTGTGTAGCGAGAGAGGACAATCAGCTGCTCTCTCATTAGAGGTCTATCCAGCCACACCTCTAATCAGAATGCATGCCTGATCTATCTCCCTCCTCATAAAAAAATAAATAAACCAACAAAAATATAGAAAAAAAATAATTTTAATGCATTTTATGATATATATTGTAATTATGTATGTTTGTATAGATGTTCATATATATATTACAATATTATACATGCTCATATCTATCTGTGTATGTGAGAGTGTAATTTTAGGCACACCCCATATATAAATAACAGAGAAGAGCATTATATTGTTGTTTAGTAAAAATTATATATAAATATATAAATATATAAAGAAGATGATATATATAAAAAGAAAAAAAAATACATAATGATATATAATATTTCTATGTGAAAAGGGTACAACATTCAAACATTCTGTCAATATTAAATATATCAATTGGCCTAGAATATGAGCACTCTTTTATTTCGCACCTTATCAAAAAATCATGAAAAAAAGGAACAAGTTGCATTAAATGTCTGATGAAGGGATTTTTTCATATATTGTCTACATGTGGAATGAATTTTGAATGTGTTTGGGTGTTTTTGGTACTTTTTCGGCCAAGAAAAATTTAGCACTATTAACAACCCACCAACTGTAGGTTCTTATCCCCCTCTTACTGATCCACCTGTACTTGTGTGGAAAAAATGATAGAAAATTAGGCGTAGGTATTCTTTTTGGTCGAAATTCTGCACAAAGTTGCATTAAATGTCTGATAAAGGGATTTTTTCATATATTTTCTACATGTGGAATGAATTTTTAATGTGTCTTTACATTTTTCGGGTGTTTTTGCTACTTTTTCGGCCAAGAAAAATTTAGCATTATTAACAACCCACCAGATGTAGGTTCTTATCCCCCTCTTACTGATCCACCTGTACTTGTGTGGAAAAAATGACAAAAAATTAGGCGTAGGTACTTTTTTTGGTCGAAATTCTGCACAAAGTTGC
Source organism: Adinopsis sp. GC000173 (assembly GCA_030264715.1). Lineage (NCBI taxonomy): Eukaryota > Metazoa > Arthropoda > Insecta > Coleoptera > Staphylinidae > Adinopsis > Adinopsis sp. GC000173. The sequence continues at coordinate 5,479 of JARJDW010006714.1, read as the reverse complement.
ATTAAATGTCTGATGAAGGGATTTTTTCATACATTTTCTACATGTGGAATGAATTTTCAATGCGTCTTTATATTTTTGGTATGTTTTTGGTACTTTTTCGGCCAAGAAACCTAAGAGGTTATCTGCGAATCACTTGTTTCTTTCAAAAATAGAATTTTACTCTAATTTATGAACTTAAGAGTTGATATTGAAAATACTTTCCAGATAAAATCAAGGCAATCTCTAATTTTGAATTACTTTGAAATTCAGTGGAAGTGATTTGTAAGTACATTATTTCTAATGGATATCGTATAACAATCCAATTCAGCTAAATGTCGATGAACAAAAATAGAATTTTGCAGAATTTTATGAATTTAGAAGTTGATATTTAATAAACCCCAAAGATAAATTCAAAACGATCCCTAATTTTCTAGGTACATATTATATAGAAATTTAGTGGAGGTGTAAGTAAATTATTTTTAATTGATTCCGTTTACAAAATACAATTTGGCTATATATCAGTGATCAAAAATAGAAATTTCCAGTATTTTATGAAGTTAGGAGTTGATTTTGAATAAACTGCAAAAATAAATTCAAGACGGTCTCTAATTTTCAAGCACATATGTGGAAATTTAGTGGAGGTAATTTATAAGTCAATTATTTTTGTTAGATTTCGTTTACAAAATCCAATATTAGTGATCAAAAATAGAATTTTGCTGTAATTTATGAATTTAAAAGTTGGTTTTGAATAAACCTTATAAATAAATTGAAAACGATCCCCAATTTTTAAGTATTCGGAAATTTGGTGGAAGTGACTTGTAAGCCAATTGTTTCTAATGGATATCATTTTAAAAAATCCAATTTAGCTAAATGTCAGTGATCAAAAATATTATTTTGCTGTATTTTATAAATTTATTTAATTTTAAACGCATTAACTAAAATTTTAGATCTTCTAATTTCATGCCCAGTCTTAATTACCCCTTATATATTTTTATCACATATTACACCAACCAAATGTTGCAAAGTGGAGTCGTTATCTGAATGATTATGACTAAACAATTTGGAATTAACTTAATTATGATTTTGGGTTTTATGCGATAGTTTCGCACTGATGCATCAGTCCTTATCTACGCTAAGCTCGTCCCAGTCCCCGTAGAGTTGTGAAAATTTGCATAAAGACACTTCTGTGACTTATACACGGCCTTATTACTCGTGCAGGATTACTGAATTTCAGTGCGCATAATAATTCCAATCAACAAAACCGACAAAAGAATCTTGATGTAATTTCAATGTATGCTTAGCGAATTGCCGATCACTAGAGTAAATTTTAGTTTTCAGTTTTTTATTTTTTCAATGATAATTCTTAATTGTGTGGGACTAGTCTTTAGATGAAATGCCACTTTTATACTTATTCGTGCAGGATTACCAAATTTCAGTGAGCATAATAATTCCAATCAACAAAACCGACAAAAGAATCTTTACTGATTGCTTAACGATATCTAAATTAAATTTTAGATTAGTTTTATAATGTTCCAAAAGTTGGCTGTTTTCAATATTTGTAGTTTCTTGAATCAAATCCACTTTTATAAAGAATATACATAGAGTTAATGATTGAATACAGCATCTGCGTCAACATCAATTTTTCTCCGTACAAGCCACTTTTGCAAACAACAAATAAATTCATTGTTTGCGCATTTTGCGTGTCGGTGCTTCACATTTATGATTGTTATTCCAAGCAGTAGCAGCAATTGTTTAAGAGCAAAATTCTTTGTAATTTCAATGTTGTCGTACGTATACATAAAGCGGATTTCATCATCGAAGAAATAGCGCAATGTAAAAAAAGCAGCATGTTTGAATTGCAATCGTTACAATTCAATACCCAACGACGAATTGTTCGAAGCCGCTTTACGCGCTTATTTATCGAATCGTTTCGCTTCCCACTCATCGGATTAGACGCTTTTTTGCCTTCCTTTTCTTTTGCTGTTGTTTGAGATGTGCAGCAAGCAGGCAGGCAGGCAGGCAGGCAGGCAGACAGACGATCATTGGGATGGAGGTGGTGGTGGAGGTAAGTAAATTTGCCACCTACTTCGCATTGCGGAAATCGAATAGATGTGTATACACGTAATATATTGAATGACGCGTTCAATCGACAACGGACGGATTCGATGAAGAAATCATGCCGGAATATATACGACACAAGAGCGGTACGGTAAGTGGGTGAGATGTGAGTTTTTTTTATCGACGTATACGTTGTTCGCAGAGTGATTTTTATTAATTGGATACAGTCTGCTGTGCATTTGGGTAATGGTGGATGCAATGCAGCTAATTACATGTGCAGAATTAGGTAATTTCACACTAAAAAATGCACAAATTTAAGAAATACCGAGAGGAAATTAATCACAGGTCTTATTTTTTGATCGGAGTAGTCATGGGCGTAATGCAGCTAATTTCATGTGTAATTACCACGTGCAGAATTCCGAATAATGCCAAATAACGCAAGGAAGACAATTTGATTGAAATTTAATGTTTAAGAAACTTGGTGATGGTAGAAAGTAGTAACGTGGAACACTAAAAATGCATAAATTTAATAAAAAAATTACAAATAATTACGCAGGTACTTATATCTTGGTCGGAATTCTACATATATTAATTACATATGAAATTAGCTATGCTTAGAATACTAAAAAATGCATCAAAAGCGCATAAATTTTAATCGTAAGTCATAATTTTGCACCGCTTGTACAACCCACCACCTGTAGATTATTATCCCTCTTCTTACAATTATACTGATCCACCTGAACTTGTGTGGGAATTGCACACGCCGTCGTCTTGAATGAATTATTCACTATTATCATTGTAGTTCGTGTTGTCTTTGAACAATTTCAATTACCTATATACATTTGTATGTGTCAGGGATGATTTGGTTTTGTTTTTGGGTAAAATCGCTGCATAGGCAATCCTATTCCGCGCCAAATATCGTGTTAAATAATTCATGCGCGTTTATCGATCACACACATATAGGAATTGTATTTTATGTCAAACACGCCGTACGCGGATTACAAGTAGCAACAACAATATAAAAAAATGTAAGGTTATTTCGCCGAAATTCGAAATTATATGCACATTTGGCGTTCCAATTAATTTATTTATGACGCGCACCAGTCCCATTAACTCTACGGCACACAGCAGCAAAACTTATTTCCACCTCGTCGGAATAACACAACAACAGCAACAGCACCAGCTCCATTTCACATTTTTGTTGAGCGAACAATTATAATTTGAATTTTAATTAATTCAGTTGTTGTTGGTGTTGTGTGCGGGGGTAGCTAATAATCGTACGCCGGCATTCAGCCGACGACGATGCGCGGTGGTCGTAATTGCTTTCGCACAACGAACGTTGTAGCTAGAATTGAAAAAAAATCAATCATGCAAACAGTTTCAGTTCACAGAAAATTAGAAATTTTTCATTAAAAACACGAAATTGTGCCATTAATCACAAATAATTCGAATTAAATTAATTCTTAAGTGTAAAAAACACTCACACACAAAAAATGGGAAATTTTGGACAAATCTAATTATACCTACTAAACATTTAAACATTTGTACATCAATTAGATGAAGTTAGCTACACTATTATATTTCGCCGATTAAAAGACATCCAATTGCAGAAAAAACGCGTGAAAATCCGAAACATAGTAAAAATCTTAGAAATTGTATCATTTTCTTCACAATATTATGAAATACATATTAATTGGACGAAATTATGTTACAATATTACATTTGGACAATCAAGTTTTAAAAGACCACCGACGCAAAACAAAAAATCGATCGTGATCAGTCTCGTTATACCGAAGAATATGTAAGCCCGATTATCATACATCAATTAAAAGAAATTAGCTGTATTAATACATTTTGGTCAATCCAAACACATCCAATGCAATATAAAACGCGCAAAAGTCAAAAAAAGGTTGCACTAATCTAAGAAATTTTAATATTTATAAACAAATTATGCTGGAAAATTACATTTAGACAATCAAATTTAAAACAGGGATAAAATTTTGAACACGATCGTGACCGGTAATGTCATACACGCCTTATCTACGTTGTTCACGGTGCAACATCGCATCGCTGCCAACGAATTTCCACACGCGCGCTTCGTTTTACTCTCAACAATATTCAAATTGCGAATAAATGTTTCGGATTATTCGCCCCCCATCGTAATATAATAAAGTTTTGCAATTGTATACGCGTATATGTGTATGTGTGTGTCGGTGCGGTTAAATTTAATTTAGATGCGCCGCGCAAAGTTCAAGAGTCAAGTGTATGATGAAACTAATTTGAGCATTTTAAGCAGCTTAGCGTCGTCTACTTGAGAACGACGGCTGATAATAGCTCCGCGTCGTTCGGCGCGCTGTGTACCGGCATTCACCACCGGCGGAGTAAGAGCAGCCAAGCAAATTAGTTTTTGTATTATACCAACAACTTTACAACGGAATTTCCATTTATTCTTATTATCCCCCATTTTCGTGCCGTAACAACTAGATAATACCGTGTTAAATCAATATGATGATAATTTTTATACATAAATGATCGATGATGATGTTGTTGATGCTCAAACAAATTGCAAAATGCGTTTTTTTCGCGTCTCCATACCAGCCATTCTTTTCTTGTGCGTTTAAATATTGACACTCGATCGCACGCCTACAATCGCAAACAGAAATAATCAATTATTCATCAAAGTAATTATTTTGTCTTGTTCTGCTATACATACAGTAATTATAATAATTATTCCTGTACGCGAAATAAATGTAAATGTGGTTGCATAAAATGCATTTAGTTTTATCGAGGCGGTTACGTAATGAAAATGATAAAAAACACAAATTTTCTATCTTGCTATATACACGAATTATTCCCACGCACGAAATAATCAATACGATGCATGTTTGGTTGCATATAGTACACGCAGCACAGGAAATAATCGATGCAATGAAAGCATGGTTGCATAAATACGTTTAGTATGTGCGGTTAAGTTACGGTACAAATTATTCCCACTATGATTCCCACGCACGAAATAATCAATAAAATGTAAATGTGGTTGCATATAATACATTCAGTACGCTAAAAATCACTACTTTTTTATTTAGCTTCTTTGCACGAAATAATCGATGCGTTGTAAATGTGGTTGCATATAATACATTTATTATGTGAAAAATCACTACTGTTTTTATTTTGTTATAATAATTATCTTCATGCGCGAAATAATCAATACAATGTATATGTGGTTGCATATAATACACACAACTTATAAAATAATCGAAGCGTAGCAGGTGTGAAATGATCGATGTACTTTGTAAATACGGTTGCATACAATAATACGTTCGATATGTGAACAAATCGAAGCGGGCTTACGTAATATGGATAAATATTTAAACAATGCGTTGTGTTCGTTAAATTATCGATCTTTCCCATATATATCTACAATATAGGTATTGTATATGCA
>JARJDW010006709.1:0-19339 GCA_030264715.1 Adinopsis sp. GC000173 | reverse complement strand
TGTACGTATACGACGACATACCGAAAAGGCGACCGCAATTCGCCTCGCAACGAAAGAAAGAAAGCAAAGGGGTGTTTTTTGACGTATGACGTATACCTATCGGTAATCGGTAATGTGACGTTGATCGATTAATTATGTCACATTATGCAAAAATCGGCATCTATTTTGTTCGGTAAGTGTAACGGCTTTTCGAGCCAAGCGCTCCATATTTCCGCAACGCGATTCCCCTTCGTATATACACGTTGAGAGGAAGAAAAAAGGCATACACGCTGTATTTTTAGCATTTTTATGCGTTTTGTCTGGGGCGCTAATTTTAACACTCATTTTGGGAAAAAGGCTCCCACACACACCGATTTCATACTACTTCCTAGCTAGCATTTTTTTCTTAGAAATTCGATGCATGACCTTGATCTGTCATTGTGCGAACAACACAACTATATTAATTCCCGATTTTCATGCTAAACATCTAATATAGCTAACGTCGTTTATCAAAGGAATTAAAACTTAAACCCAGATTGAAACACTTCCTAGTTTAAAGTTGACCATACTTAGAAATTATGCGCTTGACCTTGGTGTGTTGTTGTTTAAGAACAAAAACTATGACTATTCCCGAATTTGGCAACTTTTCTTAACATTTTTATTTAAGATAAATAACTAAACACTTATTTAGCTGTTTTCTTTGTTAAAATTAATAAATTTTATGAAAATTGTTACATCTAGTACAAATTTTGTAAAATTCCAATAATTTTTAAGCTACTTTAAGTAATTTTTATAAAAATATTTATATCGCGCCTTTTTCATTATGAACCTATACTACGAGTTAAAAATGAAAGTCAGCAGTGGACAATTACTTAGTACTTAACTAATCCGGACATGATTTAAATATGATCTTTGATTCAAAAGCTTCCTATAGATAAAAATTTAGAAATTGGGTGATTATTTCAGCAGAAATTTGATGCATGATCATTTTTTACGCCAATTTGTTGTTTTGTCTAAAGATATTAATATATACATAAAAAGGAAATGTAAAAAATCTTACTAAGTACTCGATTAATTACTGTGTATGATTAAAATTGTAACTCTAACGCAAAGGCTTTCAAAATTAAATTAAAAATTAAAATTAAAAATGTCAATATTTGAATACACAAAACTCTGCATTTACGATTTTTCCAATAAATTTCCACTTTTTCTTTAAATTATATGTAAAAAGTAAAATCAAGAATCGAAATATGACTAAAAATTATGCATTTCTAACAATCCGACGCATTTATACGCTAGTCTGGTAATTTTTCAAAACATATTTATTAATCTACAGACAAAAAGTGCCACATAGACAAGAGGTACAAGAAAAGAACTCTTATTCGACTTCCTAAGTAAAAAATTAACAATTTTTAGAGACTTTATTTTAAATTTAAGCAAAGGGTTTAATTTTTCACTCTAATATAGCGATTTTTCGATAAAAAATAATCAGTCAAGTAGAGTAATTGGTCTATGCTTTTAAATTAATCTCAATTTTTCCTACACTCCCTCAATAGCTAAATATTCACAATTTTTGGGAATTTGATCGATTGACCTTGATCTAATATATACCCACTTTAAGCAATAATTCGAACCATTCCTAATATTCACACTAATTTGACGTTGGTTTTTCTAACATCCACAAAAAAAACCAAATAGAAAAGTGAAAAGTGCTATGCTACTATTTAATCAAACACAAACAAAGGCAAAAAATCGCCCTATTTAAATCGACGAGCCGAGAAAGAAGAAAACCAACACACACACAAACTGTGACGTAAAAAATCGAGTTTTTTGGGTGATTATTAGGTAAGATCAGGTAGATTGAGCGACGACCGAAAACAACATCATACACTCACACACGTACACATTGACGCATAGTGGAGGAGAAAAAGAAGAGAAAAAAAACCCATCCGACAGGTAAAAAAATCCCGAATCACGGCTGGACGGTCGAATGGATGATGATGGTATGGTATGGTAGATGGTGGAGGAGGCGATGCTGCCGTATGATAAAAAAGCGCAACGAAGGGTGCTGCCGCTGCTGTTACTCAGCTAACATATACGAAACAAAGCGCGCTCAATATATATAAATACAAGTACCAAGAAGAAGGAGGATATAGGTCAGCGCAAGCAACCTGTTAAATAATAATAATAATGGTATATTGTACTAAGATTTGTGGGTGTGCAACTATACAACAGCAACAACAGCACAGCATAAGGGAAATCTGAAATCACTTTTACTCTCATCGTGCCTGACATATGTTCGTCGGGTTATAATATATAAAGAAGACACTCCACCCCCAATCTACGCAGCACTCCATAAAGAAGCAGATGAGAAAAAAACAACCAAGAACGGAATGTTTACATTAAAACAACGCCATCCTTGTCTTGCACAAGAAGCGTCGCCAGCCGAAAATCACCGCGATCGCCGATATATATATGTTGTATATATTTTCTATATAACGAAAAGAGCGTGTGAACGTGTCTACGCCTAGCCTAGGTCATGTGCTCGGCTGGCTGAGAGGGTAGTAGAAGAGCCTCACAAATGGAATAAAATTTCGAGCGGTGTGCCCCGCATTTTTTTCGTCTTCTTCTCCTTCGCTTCGGACGCTGCATTTTTTTACTGCTCACCAACTCAACCATTCTCACCCATTGCGTGGCGTATATACGTGTATATTATGAAAGTGAAATTAAACCAAATGTTGATATTTACATATTATTGAGGTTAAACACAGGTGGCGTGCTTTTTTTGCTCCTCGACAAGAGCAACTATACAACAACAACAAGCCGGCCAGCAGCAGCAGCAGCAGCGGTCTTCACAATGATTTGTTCCTCATCGTTTTTTATACTTTGTTTTGTTTGCTTGCTTGCTTGTTGTATTCATTCTTATTCCATTTCAATTTCATTCAAGCTTTTTTTCACCGTGCACCAAGGAGATGATGCTCGAAACGCGAATGACACCATGCGGTTACTATGAGTTTATCGTATTGGCAATTAATTTTTTTTCTTTCTACACTTCTTTTGTTTCATTTAATGTGTGTGTGTGTGTATGTTTTTTTATTTTTCGGACTGTACCCGTTTCGCCCCGCGTCGTCTTTTTGCTCCATAATTGAACGAGTTTTCGGTGCAATCGCGTATAAATTTGAATAAATTAGTTTGGTTCGGTGTTAATTAATCAAGTGCACGTATTTACTACGTTTTGGCCACGCTCTTTTTTCTCTCTCATTTCGCGCGCTCGCCCAACGGCAATTTCTAGTTCGTAATCAGCCAACGACATTAATTGTTCGTGGGTATTTGCTTTATTTGAAATTTTTGAATTTTTAGTACCTAGGTCACTTTTATCGCTTAGCTTTGACAATAACAATAATTGGTATTCTAAATCAATGACCTAAAAAAGTTGGGTACGCAATAAATATTTAATTCATACAACAAATAATAAAATTTGTATTTTATTTTGTCCCAAATTGAATACAATGCTAAAATTTAGATTATGACCTATAAATGTTCAGAAACACTGGTTTAAATTAATGAGCACGGGATGAAGATTTAGAATTTCTAGAAAAATCAAAGAAATTTGTTTGTCCTAGTCCTATCCATGATTAGAGCGCAAAAATATTTACAATACGTTCTGACAATAATAATTAGGTACTAAATTTTCTAAATCAGATAATGTTTAATTAACAACGCAAGGTTAGATATGCAAACATATTTCTTTGGTCCGCAGATTCAAACAAAAATAGATTCTAACACAATAAATAATCGAATTGGGATTGCACTGGCTCGCAATTTGAATACATTGCTAAAATTTAGATCATAACCTATGAATGTTCAGAAACACTGGTTTAAATTAATGAGCACGGGATGAAGATTTAGAATTTCTAGAAAAATCAAAGAAATTTGTTTGTCCTAGTCCTATCCATGATTAGAGCGCAAAAATATTTANTCAAACAAAAATAAATAATAGAATTGGGATTGCACTCGAATACATTGCTAAAATTTGGATCGCAACCTATAATGGCAAAGAACCACTGGTCGAAATTCAAAAACACGTAACGAAAATTTAGAATTTCTAACAAATTGCCCTATGTTTTTGACCATGACTATTGCGCAAATAATTTTTCAAATTTTGGTACTTTTATCAAACTTTCTCCCAAAACGTAAACGGAAGAAGCTTTAACTATACAATGTATAATTAATACAAAAATTATAATCAATTGCATGATGACGCGACAAAATTTATTATATGTATGGATGACAATTTTTAGAATTATGCTACTTTCTACCAAAACATAACCATTGAAATTTATTACAAGTACGAAATTATTTGAATTTTTTGCAATTTTTATCGAAATTTCTCAGCAATATTTTTTAGCTGAGCGTTTTTTTTGCCAAGTTTTGAACATAATTATTGCAAACATTTATAAATTTACCCAATGTTTAGTAATTTTATCAAAATTTCTACAAAAGCATAATAAAAAGCCAGTTTAAGCCGCAAACAATCGTAAACATGATAAGTTTTTTAATTTGTTTCAACAAATTATTAATTATTGATATAAAAATTTATTAATTCAACAATTGCTTAAGTGTATTTGGACATTTTGTTGCTAAAAATGTTATAGTTATCAAAATTTCGTGAACAAGTTATTTGGACGCTGTTTATTTTGCTCCTAAAAACATTAATGTTAATAAAATCTAGTAATTATATTAGATTTTGCGATATATAGACATTTGCAACCGATATATCAATGTTTGCACCTGTTTTAGTGCTGCTGCTGCTATTCATTTAGAGGTTACAATGTCAAAAATCTAATTTTTAGTTCGTTTAACTTTCATTTTTCATCTGCGCTGATTAAAAATCACCTGCGCAAATGAAACGCACACGAAAATACAAAGAAGTAAAACATACTGAGAGAGAATTTAAAGCGGACGCCCCCAACATCGCACGCACAAAAGCAGCCCCTCGAAGAGCGCACACATTTAAAAAGCAATAAGATTCACGCACAACAATAGATATTTTCGCCTCGTTCGTTCGCTCTCCTTTCAGGAAAAAAAAATGTATATATAGAAAAGAAAAAAAACTCTCGACAGCGTAATTTAATACTAATAATTCTGTCAACATTACGTTGCCCCCTCCCCGCAAAAATCGCAACATTTTCTATCAAAAACATGCGATTTGTGGCCGGCGGATTTTTTTCTCACGCAATCGATGCAGATTTTTCAAAACGTGTCGTTTTTGTTGTGCGTTCCCTTCGTTTGAATATCGCAGCGATGCAAACGAAATCGCCGGCATGGTGGTGGGGTGCATTTAGGGTGATGTATTCCGATGGCCGATTGCTCGCATGAATGGTCAAAAAATCGTTTTTTTTCCTTCCTCTCTTCGCTCCGTACGCGGTCCCCCTTAGGGGTCAGTAAAAAAGTGACCCCTCGTACGACGTTTTCCGTTGGGCGCAAAAAAGCAACAAACAACAACGGTGGCAGCGTGCGCGCGTAACGTATTTTTTTGCCACGTTGTTTATTTTTTTCTGGTTTTTTTGGGCGCGCGGGGCACGTGCCCTTCGACGCATTTTTATGCAATGCAAGGCGGCAAAGTAGAAAGCCGATTTTTTGCTTCCGAAATTTTATAAAAGGGGTTGGTGTTCTTTTTTTTGGTAACTATTGCATCATAAAATAGAAATGCGCACTTAATTTTTATTGCAGGTTAATTTAACCATTTTTCGGAGGGGTTTATGATAGCGCACGCAATGAATTTGACGGTGGCAATATTCTAAATCAATCGTATCGTAATATAGTAGAGGAAAAAAAAAGTAAAAAGCGAGTTGCGTTGTCAACGACGACGACATCATCAAAGCGCGGCGCATAGTCCAACAATCAAAGGGCGAAAAAAAGCGATGGAGGCCGCGACGTGTGCCGATCGCGGCGGCGGCGGCGGATTGATGTAAAAAAGCGCACCCTTCGCGCAGCGCAAAAAAATGGAGAGAAAGGGTTATAATGCGAGTGGAAAAAAGATGAGAGAGAGTTTTTTCGGACAAACGACGACATGACGCTCCCCTATATAACGCGAACACAACACACACCAAAAAAAATGCGACGACGACGACGACAACGAAGATGAAGAAGAGAAAAAAAAGGAGAATAAAAGTCATAAAATCGATTCGTGCCATTGCCCAACATTCGGCCGATATATTGTATATACAACACATAGCAAAGAGAAAATTTACAACAACCCTTTTACGCTTCTTCTTTTGCGCTTCGGCCAGCAACAGGAAATCGGGGCCCCCCAAAAAAAAAGAGACAACACAGAGCAAAATCTCGAGCATCAAGGCAGTTTATTACGGTACTTGCTGTCGAAAATCGCCACAGCATTCGTTCTTGTTGCTGCTGCGACGAAATAACAAATTGTTGTAGTAGTGGTGGAGAGGAATCAAAAAAAAAATGTAATGTGAAGCGCGCACACATATCTAGATCACAATTTAATTTCGACTTGGCGTGTCGTTGAAAAATCAAAAATTACGTAATTAACGAAAAGGATCAGAGTTTATTTAAGTAATATAATTTATTTTTTTTTGATTTTTGAATGTATATGTATGTATGTGGCAAAGCGTAATCTTTTTAAAAACGAAAAAATTTTTAATTCATCATCATCATCATCATCAGGCAGCATCGTAAATATATAAAACAAGGGACGTATTATGCTGTTACGTAATGCATTTCGAACGTTTTCGATGTGCTCGGCACTAACACACACACACACATACACACACAGTCGAATCCTCCCCTCCACACCTCGCGCGCCGCCACACCAAAACCCGAAAAACTTCCATCCCCACTCCAGTCCAGTCAAGGCACACTCGACACCACGATGGATGCTGGAGTTTTTCTAATCTTGTAGATCGTAGAGAGCTAGTGTAGTTTTTGCTACCCGAGAGTGCGCTCGCCCAGCCACACGACCGCTCACACGCATTTTTTCCGTGCTCCCGCCGTGTGCCGTTGTTTTTTTATTTCATTCTCGCATTTTTTTTCGGTTTCTACGAACACGCGCGGCAACACACACACACACACTATATTATCATACAACTGTCTGTGTTTTACCAGTGCGCGATTTACTACGACAAATATATTATATGATATAAAAATAAAAAAGTGATTTTTACATGTGTATACAACAACGAGGCAGTGAATATAATAAAAAAATATATATATATATTAAAATACACGAAGCCGCACACTAAAATCGTCCGTCACGTTTCGTGCCGGTTCGAGTGTATTATTAAAAAAAAAAAGACGACGCCGTCAACACACACACACACACACACACGCAGCGTATACACACACATATATACATATATATACACACACAAGAAAGTTGTGTGTTGTGTCGTTGTGTGTTTTTAGTGCAGCACATGTGACTCCTAAATTAATTAGATTATGTGCGTTCGAATATTAATTAAATTGTTTATGTTGTGTTGCATCGATGTTATTTACTAGCAAAAAAACATTGTGGGGTGGTGAATTGAATAAATAAATAAATACATAGAAATAGAGAGCGAAAAAATTGGGGGATTTGCAGTGTTTTATGTTTTTTTGGTGGTTTTTTTTTTCGTTTGATTTTTAATTTTTCGTCGTCAAAGTAAAACTGGAGGGTCGAATGGAATGCCGTTCGGGAGGGTTGGAATTTCAACCCTCGCCCATGCTGCTCGAAAACAACTCCAATTACTCCCACCTGCAGCGTTCCATCGACACGTTGCGAAGCTTGGGCGACCGATTGGGCGAACGCAATGTGGATCTACGGCTGAATCTGCACCAGGATCTGCGTAGCAATATGATCGGCGGCGCCGGCGATCGCACCACGCCGCTCAACATCAACGGCATGAATTATGCGGCGGCGGCGCCGCACGGCCTCGAGCTGAATCTCAGCCTGAGTGCCGCCGACCGCCTCCAACACCACCATCCGAATCTCGAGCGATTGATGAACGAGCGAATGGATCATACCACGCTGAATCTAGATCGATTGAATTTGGAGCGATCGTTGTCGGCGGCGGCGGCAGCGGCTGCCGCACATAGCGATCGCGAGCGTGGCTTGAATGGACTCGCACAGCACCACGAACGATTGCGGGGATTAATTGTCGATGCGGCCGATGCGACCAGCGGGAATACGCCGTCGACGAATGGTGGTAATGCGTCGCAACAGCAACAACAACAGCAGCAGCAGCAACAACAGCAACAACAGCAGCAGCAGCAGCAAAATCAACAACAAAGACAGCAACAGCAACAAGACCAACAGCAGCAATCGAATGATTTGAAATATAGAGAGTATAAAGCACACATGGATACTTTAAGAAATACGACTGAAAGTTCAAGGTCGATGGAGGGGAGGACGAACGACGACGATAGGGGAAATTCGTCTACGCCACCCACCCCAATTTCGGTCGGTGAAAATTTCCAAGACGAAAAGGTAGCTAACTAGCCAAAAATATCTACGTCCTCAAATTGCATCGACTACTAATTAATTAATAATATATTCAAATGCAAAATCATTTATTATTTCGGACAATTTTTTCATTTTTTATTTCGGGCGCCGCATTTTAGTGCAGAGGGGAAAAAAGCACACACCTATACACACATACACACCAGCGAGGAAGAAAAAAAAAGCAAAGCGGATTTACATCGCGCGCAAATCGATAATAGAAGGGTAATGTGCGCCCCCATCACGAAAAAAAATCGCGCGCCGCAGCATATTTTAAGACCTCCGCTGCCACGCTCTCTCTCTCCGTCTTTCTCTAGCCATCTATCTCGCACTCGCTTTATATCGTTTCGTTCGGCTCGCTCGCTCACCAGCCACCATAATATAACCTAAAACCGAAAAAAATTCAAACAAACTAAAAGCAAAGCAAACAAAAGCTATCGATTCACCGTTTCAAGCGACATTTTAATTATCAACCCCCTCTAAAAATAATATTCAACAAATATATTATCATTAGATTATTATAAAAACAATAATAATTTTATTTTAATAAAACAGCAAAAAGAAAAAACGGCAAGCATAATAAATATCTATACAATTTTAATTGTCGAAAACGAAAGGAGAGAGATGGAATGAATGCTGGCTGCTGGTTTTAGTGGCGTCGTCCGTCTCGTTTCCACGCACGTGCATCCGAGAAACAGAGACCCGAACACAACGGCGACGCGAGGAGAGATTGCGTTGCGTTTTTCGTTCGGTTCGTTCGGTTCGTTCGTTCAACACACACACATATACATACACACAGCCTGCTTTTTTATACTTCATGGCTATGCCCAATTTCCTGTCTCAAAGATGAATATTTCTATAATCGAGCACATCCGAAACGCGCACACACGCGCGCGCGCCTCGCTCTCCACCGCTCTTTTTTTCGACTCGCGCGAGACAAGGACGCCGCGTGCGCCTTCGTGCAGCGAAAAAAATCGTGGACAGCGCGAAAACACTCAAACACTCACACACATATATACACAGACATTCTCCACTCTAGTGTATATGGTAGTAGTAGATCGATTAAATTTACACCGAAAAAAATGCTACGAAAACGAAACAAATGAAAAGAGGAGAAAAAAAAACTAAAACTGCATATGCTGATCGATTTTTCATGTATTTCATCCGTGTTTTAATTATTGATCATACAATTTTTATTATCTGTCTGCTTGTTTGTATCTGTGTATCTGTGTGTGAGTAAGAGAATTTCGTAGAATGTAAAAAATGTGTTTAAAAAAAATAAAGACGATGCGATGATGAAGAGAGAAAAAAAGGCGCGCGCGACGTTCCGCTACCTCAGAATATCGACACGCTCATTGCCAACCTCAAATTTAGTCTCTAGGCTATACGAAAACGAAAAAAAACATGAACGAAATGTACACATTTTTTCGATGATGGAAGCAGCAGCAGCAGCGACGGCAATTATTATCTTGCTGCTGCTGTTGATGATGATGATGATGATGATCGTGGACTATATATATATATATAGACAAAAACGCATCGTTGTTTTAGATTTATGTACATACATATGTATTTTAGTGCGTGGCCCACAAAAAAGAAACGATTTTTAATTTTTTGATTTGATGTAACTATCATATTAAGATGTCTTGTTTTGATTTCTGTTGAAGGTGTTTGGGTCGAAGGCTGAGCTGCAGTTGCACACACAGGCGCATATGCGCGAAGCAAAGCCGTACAAATGTTCGCAGTGCTGTAAGGCGTTCGCGAACAGCTCGTACCTGTCGCAGCATACGCGCATCCATCTCGGCATCAAGCCGTACCGCTGCGA
Source organism: Adinopsis sp. GC000173 (assembly GCA_030264715.1). Lineage (NCBI taxonomy): Eukaryota > Metazoa > Arthropoda > Insecta > Coleoptera > Staphylinidae > Adinopsis > Adinopsis sp. GC000173. The sequence continues at coordinate 9,035 of JARJDW010006709.1, read as the reverse complement.
GATCTGCCAAAGGAAGTTTACGCAACTGTCGCACCTGCAACAGCACATACGAACGCACACCGGCGATAAACCCTACAAGTATGATGAATTTAAACACCAAAACAAATTCATGATGCAATTTGGCTAATGTTTGTTATTTGTTGTTGTTATTGTTTAGGTGTCGGCATCCCGGGTGCCAGAAAGCGTTCTCCCAACTGAGCAACCTCCAATCACATTCCAGATGCCACCAGACCGACAAACCGTACAAGTGCAATTCGTGTTACAAGTGTTTCAGCGACGAGCCGTCGCTGCTCGAACACATTCCGAAGCACAAGGAGAGCAAACACTTGAAGACGCACATCTGCCAATACTGCGGTAAAAGCTACACGCAGGAGACCTATCTCAGCAAGCACATGCAGAAGCACGCCGAACGGACCGATAAGCGGCCGCCGATCGGGACCGGCCTAGGTGATTATCCATGCCATCCCATCCCTCAATTCTCCCCCGGTTTCTACTAGTATAGGCAACACGCGCGACGCCACGCCGAAAAAAAAATCAATAATTTTTTATTCTAATCGTCACCGGTGACGACGGCTCGCGTCGCAAGTCGACGAAACCATGCGATGTGCAGCAGGCAAAGCGACGTAAACAATTATTATTCAAACAAAAAATTGGCGCAAATAAGCGTCATCTAATCGCAACGCGTTATCGAAAAACTTATAAAAGTATTTATTGGAAAAGTTCTAAAGACGTTGAATCAATAATTCATTAAAAAAAATTGCACATTTTTCGCCCCCAAAAAAAAGATTGTTATATAACAACAACATTCCAACACGAAAAATTCATCAAAAAATATGTGTATATGCAACCCAATTAACTGTTTGTGTATTTGTAGGTTTGAATCACAGAGGCTTGGAGCATCCGTACTGGCCGAAGGTGTCGCCGGACAGCGCCGAAAACATGCACGACTACCCGAACGACATCCCACGGCAGATACTCGAACAGAACGAGGACCTAGTGATAATACGACAGCAGCTCAGCCAAAATCCACCGGCACCACCCACCACACCAAACGCCTCATCGACGACCGGCGCGAATCTAAGCAATTCGTACGACACGACGTCGATCTCAAAGAGCAATGCGAATTCGGCATTTACGCCGATCAATTCAATGTCGGGGCATTTGAATCATCTGAATCATCAGCTGGCGCCGAATCGGCCGTACATCTACGACGCGCTCAACTTCCAGAAGCAGAACAGCCTGGATCTGCCGAAGACGCAGCCGAGCAATGGATTCCCGAATCAGCTGATTAGTCTACATCAAATTAGGAATTATGCGCATCAGCCGAATGCCAGCCTGATGGAGCACTCCATACTCGGCTTGAAAGACAAGTAAACAGTGTGTCGGTGTTTTCGTCCCGCGCGCTCCCTCTTACAGGAAGAGAAAAGGGGGGACACGCACAGCAAAAAAGACAACTTTAATAATATGACATTGGCAAAAAGTACAAAACAAAAATATATTAAATGTGGTCTCAACTTAATAAAACAAATGTGCGCGATTACTAAGTAATATGATTAGGAGAGGCGAGAGGAAGGCGATGCGAGCAAGTGTTTATATATATTTTTTAACAAAAAAAAACGTTTTTGTTTTATTGAACGAGCGAAGAAAAAGTAACTAAGAATTGATTGATCATTTAGCAGCATTAGCAATAAATGTGATTTAGTTTCTCATTATAATTTAATTGAATTTTTATTTTGTTTTTTCAACAACTTTATGTTTTTTGTTTTATTAAAGAAAAAAATCGTAGTAGAAAGAAAGTGGATTTTTTGGGGAGGTTTATAGACTATTGTCAAAATTACTATATATTGCTACTTAACTACGGCTATTAATTGTTGTTTGTTGTTTGTTTGTTGATTTAGTTAGATTTTTTTTTGTCCGGTTGCTGAGCAACCAACACGCAAAACAGCCCAAATAATGTTCGTATACAAAAAAATGAAAATATGATGATTATGTTTGCGTATTTGTGTATACGATTTGAAAAACGTTTTACTAAGACAAGAAACAAAAGATGATGAGTGGGAAAAAAGAGATTGCAATGCGACATGCCGATTTTATATCTAGATATAAATATATAAATATTATAAATAAATTAATGAAGAATAAAAAAAATGATGAAGAATTAAACAAGTTGTACATATAGATTAATTAATTGTATGTATTAATATTAAACAAAGCGTGCAACGCATTAAATCTCTTTTTTTACACGAACAAAAAAAATATATAAGAATATATAATATAGCAATTTATAAAAAAATACACAAAAAATCATTAGCGAAAGAATTAATTAGTTAATTTTTTTATTTTGAATTATTATTTTTTGTAAATAATTGTTTTCTCATTTCTAAGGGCTCACTATTATTATTTTTATACAAAGCAAAAAAACCTACGTTATGTTAACGTTATATTTTCAATTTTTTATATAAATATTATTATTATATTATAGAATTTTATTTACTTTATTATTATTATAAAATACCGAAAACATTGAATTTTTCTAGCGAGAGAAAGCTTTAAAATCCGTTTCATCTTGAAAAAAAATACTTAAAATAAACGCCGTTTTTTTGTTTATTAATTATCTTTTTTATTTTGTTTCTATTTGTCATGCAATGTGTGTTGCATACATTGCGCTGACACCATCACCGTTTTTATTGTTGTTACTATATATTATTTGCGAGAATAAAATCAACAAAAACTAAAAAAAAAAACATTGAATGGAGGGCGACGCACGCTACGATTGTACGCAGCGCGCGAATTTCAAATTAATAACATACATGTTTGTAATAACTGTGATAATTTCGTACTGAAGATAATTTCAAAAAAGTAAAATAAAAAATAAAGAACGCGCATATTAAAAAATTCATCTAAATGTATAGTCAATTTGTATATAGGTTATAATGAATAGCAATGAGACGAGGAGCGACGGAAGATTTTTTTTGACTAAGAGTGGCTGAAAAAAATGAACCAAAACTTATAATGGAACAAGATTACTATTTAAATTAATGTCAGAAAACAAGATGCAAATATTTAGATTAAGATGATAAAACCATCCCATTTGAAGAATAAAAAAAATAACTAAAAACATGACCCCCAAAAACTTGTATAAAATAAAAAAAATTCCTATACGAAAAAAAAATGAATGTTGTAAATTATCACACACACATCAACTAAACTAAACACGCATACACAAAAAAAACTGTATACTATTAAATTATTCATTTCTTAAAGAAAAGTGAACAAGAAATTTATAATTACTATTGGAAAATAAAAGAAACAACGAATTTATTTTTGTTTGTGCATTGATGTATCATCAAAAAAAAAGAGATCAAGCATTATTTAATGTTAATAAAACCAAAAAAAAAGAGAGAAATAATGCAACAAAAAATTAGTACTTAATTCATTGTAAGTAAAATTGACAAAAAAAATGCAAAAAAATAAATGATGATGATCAAATTATGAGTTGGTAATTTATATTTATGCACACGCTCCGCTAAACCATCAATCCATTGTTTAAATTTAATTAAAACGTACAACGAACCGTGGCGAAAAATTTAAATTTAAAATTTCGCGCTTGTATATTGTAAATGTCACACCGGTTGCCTACAATATATTTATAAGCGCCATCTACGAATGAATAGCCGAAACATATAGAGGTGGAATACATTTTGCAAATAAATAAATATATGAAATATTAAATAAGACTCACATTTTTCGAAGGCGTAGTTTGTGGACAGGTGTTCATTAGGGTAATGAAATTTTTGAATCCAATTTCTCGAAGACACCACCTAGGACAAAACAGTTCAATTAGATTCGATGATTTTTGTATTGTTATGAAAAGTAAGTGAACGTGTTTATTATGAATCTTAAATATATCCAAACAACCGGAATCAATTTTGCAAACAAAAAATTAAGTAAAAATACAACATCTACATGCTAATAAAGATCTGTTAATAAAGCATCAAGTGATTTGTAACATAATCGTTTGTAAACCTAACCTCAAAACATTTAACAAACATAATGGATAATCTCGTCAATTTTATCAACGAGGATCAGGATGAGGATGAAATAATGTGGCGAGAGATTGAGGAGGCATTCCACGAGGATTGCGATGCATTATTAAACAAATTCGCCATGTTATCACTTTACGATATCAATGCATTCATACAGGTTTGGCGAGAATATAGTTTCCCCTTGGTTTACGCGTAAGTACAATTTGTCAAGATAATTTACTTCACCTAATACAATACATTACAGTGGAAATTCCGAATTGGAACCTCTTCAAATGATCACAACGCTAATGTTTCGAGTTGCTAAAAGCTATATCAAGAAAAGTACGAATAAATACATGCAAATTGGCGGACTGTATCTACTCTACGGCTTGTATCACCGTCAACCAATACCTGAATTGGTTAAAATCCATATAGTGCCAGATGAATATACGCTAATTGATCGTATAACACTCGAAGCGGCCCAACAAAGTGCATTCCATCCCCGTGTTGTCTTCAACAAGCTCCTACACGATAATGCCTTCATGTTTTCACTTTTTCACGGCGAATTTGCATTCAAATATGATAACGATTATCTACGATCGATGCTGATCAACGATGTCTCGCAGCTCAAACCAGAGTTCGGCGATGAGGTGCGTGTTAATTACGACTCCGAGTTAAAATTGACGGCTGCGAAACCGCTGCGTGAGCTAAAACGTACCGAAGACGCCTATAAGCAGGCGTTGGAGGAATTTGTGCGCGATAATGACGATTTGATCGAAATGACGCCGATGGAATTGTGCGAACCGTTCAAACTAATACGCGACGGTGATATGGACGTTAAAGAACCGGAAGAAACTCTATTTTCGCTGATTAAAGGAAAAGCGTCCACATCGGTGACTAATGAATATTGGAGGACAAGCGGTAGTGTAAAAAAATCTGATAAGTGAACAAGTGGCGTCCATGTCGGTGTATGACGTCACCTACCCGACGCCGTCTGAGTAAATTCGACTTAAGCATATTTTTCACAAATTTTGCAAAACTAACTTACTCAGAATGTTGTACTACACCTACTTGTTAGTTATTGATAAGAAAATAAGAATGTTACCTGGTATTTCGTCGAAAATTTGCGGAGAAACCAGAGCACCGAACAGCAAAGAAACGCGCCAAAATCACTACTGCCAACCTACAAAAAATGAAATACTGAACAAATTTTTTTGTTACCACTTAGAATTAAATATAAAATACAATGTAAGTAAGTAATTTAACAATATTTATACTTGATAACGAAGTATTAGTCAAATTCGTTAATTTTTAGAGGAAATAATTTGAATTTTTTTGACGTGGCTTTAGAGTTCACTTAACACCTCATAGATGGCAGTCATAGCTATTAATTAATTAAATTGTAAAAAATTAATTAAATTAATTTTAAATACGAGTAAATGTTGTGGAATGTTAAATTAAATATATTTTTGCATCTATTTTGTTAAATTATGTTTGTTGTCACACATAACCTCAAAATTAATAATTAATAATTTTTTTTTAGTCTGGAAATATAAAGAAATTAGTACATACTTGATGATTAAATTTACCATCAAGTGTTTACCGCCAATTTCTGTACGACATGCCACAATTACGGTTTATCATTTTAAAAACCCAATTACATGCAAAATTGTTAAAACAGTAATTATGCAAAATATGATAATTTAGCCGCCTATATTAAGGCATCGACACGTTAAACGCTGTTACAATATTGGTATCATCATTGACAATGGTCTGCCTACATGGTGTGTGCTTCACGCACGCTTCGGTGCTGCAACGCTTCATGCACATTATGAAGCTGCTGATAACGTGTCCGATCGCCGACAATTCGATCTATCCGGATAACTATGCGGACAGTTTGAAGCACAATCAAGAGTTTGATTTTATCGTTATTGGAGCGGGATCGGCGGGCAGTGCGCTCGCAAATCGTCTATCCGAAATCGATGCATGGAATGTGTTGTTGATTGAAGCTGGCGGTCATCCGTCTTTATTATCCGAGGTAATAATAATTACGTAAACATATTGGGTTTGTTTTTTTCTGTCATAACATATGCTGCACATGAACTAGCACACAATGTTCTATAGAGTGCACTTGGAGTGCAGCACAAAATATTATATTTCATAACATGTTAAAAGAAAACACTTGTTTACCTTACATGTCCAAGAATACGATATACATTTACATTTTACTACGATTTTATTTGGAATGCAATTACAAATTGTCTAGTTATACAAAATTATACTGCTACATAGCTATATTAAACGTTAACCGTAAATGATTTTTCATTTTTTTCTTCAAAATAATCGAAATTGGCAGCATATTAATAGTACGGCCTTATAATTTCTCGCTTTTCTTACATGCTGTAACAAGTTTTGCAGACTACCATTAGGCTCATTAAGTGACAAGTGTTTCCATTTTGAGTTTTTTTTTTAAATACTTGGTGATAAGCGAGTAGTATATTGGCAATCGTTAATTTTGTGCAGTTAATTACAATTTCTTGTTGTTGTTGTTCTCTATCCCTTTATGGTAGAAAGCAATTTAACAAAATAGTTTGGACTTATGTGCACGTTTGTTCATGAATATTATGAACTAAATCAATAGGAGGTATAAAAATACAGAAAAGTGCAGAACATTTATGAATTTTGCACCTAAATTAGGCACATGAAAAATGTTTATATGTTCATGACGCAAAAGACAAACCTGTTATCTTTTTCAATGCTACAATTGGCTTACAACGTAAATAAATAAACTAATTGTTTATACACTAGGTGGTAATGAGCATGTTAATTTAACAGACCCCAACCGTGTTTCTAATGCTAACGCAAACTGAAGAGAATTGGGGATATCTTGCCGAGCCGGGTAATTACTGTCAGGGCATGATCAAGGGAAAATGTGCTTGGCCGCGTGGCAAAGATCTTGGCGGTACCAGTGCGGTGAATGGCATGCTCTACATTCGCAGCAATCCATCGGATCATGAACGATGGGTGGCCGATGGTGCAGATGGTTGGGATTGGACCGAAGCTGAAAAATATTACAAGAAATTAGATTTCGATGATGGTGGCGGTTATGTGAGGAAATCACATTATTCTTATCAGATTCCAATGCGAAATATCTTATTGGACAACAATCAGCATTTGAATAATACGGGCGAATATATTGGTTATAGAGAGATTAACAGTACAATTTATGATGGAAGGCGTTTTAGTATTGCCAAGGCGTATCTACCTGCATTGAAACATCGCAAAAACTTTAAACTAGCTTTTCATACATTTGTCAATCGCATCTACTTCGATCCGCAAAATTCATCTGTGGCTAAGCATGTAGAAATCCATCACGGTCACAAACGATTCAATGTCACAGCAACCAAGGAGATTATTCTATCAGCCGGCACGATAAATTCGCCACAAATTCTCATGTTGTCAGGTGTTGGACCTAGCGACCATTTAGCACAGCATAAAATTCCAGTCGTTGCCGATCTTCCAGTTGGAAAAAATTTACAAGATCACGTTGCTGTTTTGATGTACTACGAAGTAAAACAAAAAACATTGATTGTATTTCAAGCACCACAATATTGTCTAAATCGTACTGGTAATTTAGCCCAAACCAACATGTTGAATCTTCTTGGATTTTTAAACACCAAAGACGACACGCAATATCCGAATATTCAAACGCATCACACCTATTATTCGGCGAGCGATGCATTTACAATCCAAACAGTGAGTTATTGCCTTGATCGACTGGAGGCACGCATTGATTTGCAGCTCTCCAAGGTACATCTACTACACGACATCTTGATGATGATGCCAACGTTGCTCCATCCACGTTCACGTGGTGAAATCAAATTGGCAAGTAAGAAACCTCAGGATAAAGTAAAAATCTACCCAAACTATTTCGGTGTGAGTGAAGATGCCGACGAGTTGCTGACTGGTGTACGTGAACTACAGCGTCTAGTTAATTTAAATCCAGAATTGAAGGATAGCAAGCTGTTAAACCCTGGTGGTCATCACTGCAAGAAAACCGAATTCAACTCGGATGATTACTGGCGTTGTATGGTGCGTGTACTCACTATGTCGCTATACCATCCAATCGGTACATGTAAAATGGGCGATCCGGCAAGTAATTCAACCGTCGTCGATCCAAGGTTGAAGGTGCTGCAATTCCAAAATCTTCGCGTTGTTGACGCTTCGGTGATGCCCTTACTACCCAGCTGCAATACGAATATTCCAACCGTCATGATCGCTGAACGTGCCGCTGATTTAATAAAACAAGATTGGGGAATGTTATCAACTTAATTTATTATTGTTTTGATGATGCAGCAGAATAAAAATATATTGAATTTACAAAAAATATTTTAGTATAGGCAACCATATATACTCACCAGTCTTTTGCTACAATTGGCTACAATGTTATAATTTTTGACAGTTCTATCAAACGTTACTCAGCTTATCATACATTGATTATTATTGAGTGTTTTATTATTTCTATAAACATGATTAGTCGAGTATTGAACACAAAGAGTATATTGTACAAATTCGTACTTACAGAACTAGTGCTATGCGTGCGAAATTACAAATTATTGTTATCGCACAATTGTGTGTAGTAATTTGTGCTTACAAAGCGGCTGTGGTTGATTATTATCCCAGCTTTAATCCCAATCAATCGCATCAGGAAAATATCTTAGCTAACGTGCAACAATACATCGATGTAATACATAACGTAACTCAGGTGAGTGCACAATTATTAGGCTTTCAAGAATCTGTCAAAATTTTGACAGACTGTTTGAGGTAAACATAGGATTGTTTCATATGCAGTTATATCGAATATTAATTCTTTTATATTTATTGAGTGTAGACATTTGTGTGTTTATTAACAAGTATGTATATGAGAGTTTATTTCCTCTTTTAGGGCAAAAAGCAGTGCTGTACTGCCATAGCTTTGTATAAACAATTCCGATCTTCAATGACAATGAT
>JARJDW010006701.1:0-13418 GCA_030264715.1 Adinopsis sp. GC000173 | reverse complement strand
TCTTCAAGAAACTAAATTTCTACAATTAATGCCACAGAGATACAACTCATTATATTTCCAATAATTTACATTTTCATTAAAATCTGCTTAAAATTTACAGAAATATAGATCTTGAGGATGGCTACAACTGTTGGCCAAAACGTCGATTGTTAGTAACAAACTATAGAATTTTAAACTGACACCTGTTTCACTTTAAAATATTTGCGTCATTAATATAATTCCACTCATTACATTTCTAATAATTTATATTTGCATTAAAATAAAACTGAACGCAATCCCTATTCATTACTTTTGCAAATAAAAAAGGTCTACCAAAAATTAACATAATTTTTTTCCCGAAAAATATGTTTGTTAAATGTAATAGCGCACACATTTATAAATAAAACTTGGACAATACAAATTAGATGACATTTTTTTCCTTTACAAAAGTGAAATATAAAAAAATGTTATCATGACAATATAAAATATAATAGTTGCAGCATTTAACTGTCATACAAATGTCACGCTTTGGAAATATTAATGCCCTCAAATATAGGATATAGTAGTGTACGTTGTGAAAGAATAATACAAAATATGAACAATTGCAATTTATATATTGAAATAAATTGTCGAGAGCTAAAATAACTATACCTAATTGCCTTACACAATTATCTAATTATATTATTTGTTTGGAACAACTAATATTTGATTTGCATAGTGTAACACTCAAACAACCGATTTGTTGACATTTGGCCATTTGGGTTACTTCTCAGCAAAGAATTGAAGGTTTAAACTAAATATTTGTTTAATAAATATCTTTATATATATAGGCGAGCATTTTCGATAACACACACAGACGACGAACCTTTCGCTCATATTTTTAATCGTGCAAATAGAGGAAGCTTTGCACTAAGATAAATTTAATATTTTTAAGAGTACCTCCTACAATTTCTTAGCGAGACGATACAATTCGTGCTGCAATAGAATCTTGCTGCTGAATGTTATGTTAGTGCATCTATAATCTTTTATCATTTCGGAACTATACACATATATACACACACATACACACACGAGCAGCCTTATCACATGCACTTCGCTTAGAATTTGAGCGATGTGTAAAACTTGGATTATTATGTCGAAAACTTTCCTAATGTCTGTTCGTTCGCATATGCGAGGAGGTAATTTTTGATTCTGCACCACGTTGAATCAAATTCGATGCAATTAATTTGTGTGAAATGATTGTAATGTGCAGTAATATCTAACGATTTAAATTAAAAAAATCACTTGGTTTGCTTGTTTACATCTGTCTCTAGCTGCGTCTAATGACAGGTAAAGTGTAAAGTAACAAGAATTGCCAACCTTTGATTTAAAAAGCTACTAGATTAGTTGCGTATGTGGTTGCATATTTTTAAGTTGAGAATTGAACCGGTTTAACGGGTTTAATCTATTAACAATGATATTATTGCTTCTCGTAAATATATAAGATTATGTTTTGAAAATTAACTGATTTTATAACTATATTTTACGTTTTGCGAAATTTTAATTTTGACGTTTCTTAGAATTTTATGGTTGGTGATACCAATCATGACACCAACTTTTAAACAATAAAGTTACTTCTCAGTAATATTTACTTGTCATTTTGTTTTTCTTATATCAAACTAATATATTTCATTTAAATTAACGAATGTTGGTTTGGTAACTGTACCAAAATTAAGTCAGCCATGGTATTTATTATATTCGTGTATCAGATCGATATAAATATCTTTTTATTGTAGGTACCTACTGTTATTTTTATTAAATTAGTATGGATTATAAGAATCATTATGCAGAAAGTGTATAATTTTTATTTTCATATTCTTATACAACAAAGTTTAAAATGAGTTTAAGGACAAAAAAGCAATAAAGCAAATTACAATAGTAGAAAATTTCCTCAATGCAATAATCAAAAAAATACATGTATTTTGTTTATTCGAGCGGTAAAAACAAATATATAGAATAAAATGCGAACGCAATTTACAAACAACAGAAACTTTCGATGCTGCTCAAATATTTTCGTCGGAAACGTAAAATAAAGAGGAGCGGAATAATATGACAGAAAATAAAAGGGACCCATTGTATAAAGAAAAGCATCAATTAAAATCAATCATTTAGCTTTTCGGTGGAACGGCGGGCTCTAAATGAGAAATCGTTCGCAAATGGTTGTTGAAACGAAAATCATAATTTGCCCTCCGCAAATCGATAATCTAACTTTACAGCAGCATATCTATCCACCTATATAGCACCTTTCCATTTCATATGCAATTAAGGCACCATTAAAAATCAAATCGTTTCACTACTGCAATGAAAGATGTTGCTGGCTGGCTGGCTGACTGGTGAATGCACTTAAATTTTGAAGCAACCACCCCGCGCACACTGCGTACGTGTGGGTATGTATTAAAGTTGATTGATGAATGAACAAACGACTTAATTCCGCAATGTATGTATGAAAATTTATCTTACGCGCGCGTTCTGCTTTTCCGTATCCACGCGTTTAATCTTTGTCGTCATCATTTTGTGTGTGTGACAATTACCACAACCCTCTGTGTTCGTGTGTAATTATTGTTCCGCGTCTTCTTGCTTGCTTATAATACAATCGAATCGCTACCAACCAAAAACTAGTTGTAACAAATTTCACGTCGGCCTATTCGTCTTGAGCGAGTGACATGCAATTTACTCGTTGGATTTAGTTCAGTAGGCGAGCGGAGTGCAGCGAGTTGAAGAGGGCACCACCCCCATGACCTGGAATACACTCACTCCTCCCGGAGTCCGTCCGGAACTTTAAGCGGACACTACAAACGCTAATTTAAATGAAGTTTTTCGGTGATTGATGATCGCGTTTTTTTTGCTATGGCTTCTGTTATTGCCTCCTCTCTCGCAGCGCACACTCTTTTTTGTGTGAGATTGGATATTAAACTTTGAGTTATTTATAGGGAGATATGAATACTTTGAGCACAATTATGATTTCATTTTTGATCGAAAAGTCATTAGTTGTCCTTATCAGCGCTTTTCCCGCCCTCTTTTTTTCCGTGCATTATCGCCGCCTATATAAAGATATCGTTATATTTCGAAACGAATGCATCATATAATCTACTCCACCTCCTCCTTTTATTTTTTTTTTCGTTCGGCTAAATTGTTTAATAAAATTTTACATTTGCGAGCAGCGTGCGATGATAAAAACGTTAGCTGCTGACTGAAGCTATAGCTCTTCATAAGCCTTAATTAGTTTTTTGCTGGCGTTGTCAACACTTTGGTAAATCGTTCAATCTTCTAGTTTGATGACAGATTACAAAGAACTAGTACGTTGTTAGAACTTTCCAAATTATGACTGACATATGGGAAAAATTCAATTAAAGTCATTTTATTTTTAACGCGCTACTATACTGAAACAAATTGATTAACAAAATATTCCATTTGTGCGCCAAATCTGTGGCCAGCATAAATATATAAAACTTGGCCGCTCTTAAAATTAGGTTAGCGCGCTCGAAAACGGGTAAGGCAATTTTCAATCTGAAGTGCACCTTTTTTTTTCTCTCCCTCTACGTTTTTCGGACAATCGGATTTTCCAATTCCTAAATTTATATCACACTTGTGGGTTACGTATAATGAATACGATATCGAACATTCGTCGGCTCGAAGGGCCAGTAAACAAGCAAAAGCGAAGTTGAATAATTCAGACGCAGTACAAAGGTCGAGTACATATTAATCACGGATTCAATTATAAATGTAATATCGGTTCAGTCGTCATAAACTCGGGGAAAAGGGACTGCGTATTGTTTCCACACCCCAAAACAGGCTCAACCAAAACTACTACAACCTATTCGTTCGTTTTATGATACAGTTGGATTAATTTATTAAGTTTCTGTTAATTGCTACTAAGAATTAGTCTTATTACTTAACTATTTCAATTATCCGTTATTAAATTTTGGTATAAATCTACTGCGTTGACGACAAATTCAGCGCGCTGGGGAAAAATATTCATTTCCATCGTCAGCTGCAAGTACTCGTATTTTCTCTATATACAGTTAACATTGCTACAATAATAAAGGTTGATCAATAACTTATTGAATAATAAAATAATTTCGAATTAGGGAATCATAATAATAAATTAAAAAATGTATAATTTCGATATTAAATCAACATCAAACTATTAACTGCTTCCTAACAAATATTATTTTAACTTTTTTGACTAAAATTTGTAATGTGTAACATATTTAAACTTTAATTGTACTTTATCTATCCAAATTAATCATTATTTACCCTTTTTGTTTGCATTTTTTCATATTTTAGAATTTTAAATGTTTCATTTTATAAATCTACAAAGTTTAGAATGAATTTTAGACATTTATACGGTATAATTATTATTCTACAGTGGCTTTAACAGCATATGTTATTATGAATTTCTCTAATTTGTTTAAAGTAGGTAGGTGTTAAAAATTTTACTTCCAATTTTATTATTATTCACTGTTTGAGCTTGCATATTGACTTAAAGTTGACACAATAGATATATTATTGTGCTTAAATATCGACCAGAAATTCATTAAATATTTAAAAAATGGTTTTATTATGAGAATGTATTATAGAGTATTACATTACAAAAAAAATCGAAAGTTTTGAAAAATTATTTCGATTTTCTAAGATATACTTACCTAATTCTATTGCCATCTGTGTGTTTATGCTATTTAGAACGATATTAACGGAAAATTCCACTGCATACAAAAAATATAACAAGCCATAACAAAAACCGGTAAATTATATATCTAACGCTAATTCAATAAGCTGCTTTTAAATGAAACCTTCGATATGTTGTAAAGGTTTTAGTGATCATTTAGTATATTAGCAATTGTCAGCATATTATTCAATGGCGTAAATTTTAAATACTTTTTAGAATTATTTTTTAATTTCAACATAATCACTGATCCCTAATAGAATTTACATTAAAATTTACATCTAGTACTAAATTTGTTAATGTTAGGAAGTTGTAATTACGCAGTCTTAAATTTATTTAAGGCCAATCTTTAAAAAAAATTTAATTGATACTTATATATCTACTTTGCAAGGGACTTATAACGTGTTTATTATTATTATTAATTGCCATTAAAATTCCATTTAAAATTTTGACAAGGATCGATGAATTTAAAGCATTTCTTCTAAGTATTTTAGTTTACATTAAAAATAGATCCCAAAATAGCAGCAAATAGAATTGCAATAATAATAATAATAATGATTGAGTATGTTTATTTTAATGCTCATAATAGTAAATTTAAGTTTAATTTGCAAATAATTTGTATAAAAAGTTATAAAATGTAATTTATTTGCGCTTTAAATAAATTTATTTAAAGCACAGCCAGCGTATATTATGTAAAATTTGCTTGACGGTAATGAAGTTAAAATGTTAAAGTTTAAAAATGCAATAATAAATGGTATGCAATGCAGTGGCACACAACACAAAAAACTTTGGTAAATAAATTTTAATTCCCAAGTTTAAAAAGTAATTTCGCACAACGAACGAACGTTGCGCTCGTACAACATTTTAAATTTCTATATCTTGATCTATATACCTACGTATGTATGTAAGTACGTGTAGGTACGCTTTATGATAAGACGTGTAAAAGTACATTGAATTTAAATAAAATAACCTATTAAATTGTATAATGATGCGCGCGCGATGTGTAAGTGGAACAACTTATGAATAGAAGAGAGCATAGCATTGCTGCCGTTGCTTGTAGCGAAAGACTGCGAAATTGTATCAAACTTTCAGTTTTGTATTCCGTACGTTTATCCTCATGAGGAACGTGTTGTATTTACATATTCCAACACCTACTACTACGTAAGTGTTCCTTACAAGGCATATTTATGAAAATATGCATTGTACATTCATGAGCACAAATACATCTTTATATAAAAGCATAATGCAATTAATTTTGCGCCCAAGTCCTGCCATTTCCAACGAAACCAGCAACTTTTCTATATATTATACAATACCTACGTATATCTATCTACGTGTTTTTGAAACAGTAGCACGGAGCGAAAAGTTTTTGTGTGTATGGCGTTTATCGATTATCAAGTTGAAACGCTCGAATATTTTAGATATATTTGTATTCGCAGATAGAAAATCGTATTGCTGTCACATGTCAACGTCCAAATACGAATTGTTTCGAAATCCTTTTGCAACACACAGTCAGAGAAATGCTTGTCAGCGCCGTGGCGCACAATTCGCGCTAAGATTTCATTCATTCATATATACGTATTATATATATAAGATTTGCTTAATTTGCGGCATGCGTCTGTCGAAAATTTTCACTTTAATTGCATTTTAGAATGCAGAAGGGCTCTCCACTCCACCCTGAAAATCGTTTTAGTGAAAAAGACGATTTAACTTTCTGCAGCTGTAGTCGGTGGGAAACATTTATAATAATATTAAAATCTCTCGCACACACACACATACAACTGAAACCTGTTCTAACCGAGTGCAAATTTTGTTTATCGTCGAAGCATTTCGCAAAAGAATACGTCGTCGCAACCGCCTTCGCGAGGTCAGCAAAGATTTCGGCCCCGAAATTTATTATGATATGGTGGGCGCAGGTGCAGGAACAAAATGTTGAATAAATAACGGTGATTAGTAAGGATTATCAATTGGGCTATCGCATCTGCTCAACAAATATGGTAAATACCTACGATTTGCATTGAATAATCGAAAAGAAACAAACCCCTTGGCTTTGGGTAAAAGGACATCAATCATTGTCTGGTAATATGAAATAACGTGCGCATAATACGCGTGTTGTTCATCTCAAATAAAGTATAGGTAGGTAGAGTAGAGAGAGGGATCGGCGGCAATCTCTGTGCCAAGTGGAACCATTCACCGGTAATTTATTGCAACGATCGCGCGGCGGCCAAAGAAAGGATTTATAAGCAATCTGTCATAGAGCACCCCTCATTTTAGCGATATCTTTCGCTTTGACTCACACTTCTTTTCTGTCATAGAGCAGCCGACACACACAGACAAACACACACATGCAGCTCAAAAAACACATTAGGCATTTTTCTATCTATCTACTTTGATATAGATACTAGCAAATTTTGGCATTATTTTTTTAAACAATTTAATTAAATAAAAAAACTTCCTAAACTCCACAATTTTACTATTTAAAAATTGCAAGTTTTATATATTTGCAATTAATTAATTAGTTAAATTTTTTATTTAAATTATAATTTAACTTACTCTAAATTCATTCAAATTAGGTGACGTCGTTCCGAACGATAAAAAAAAAGAATAAAAAGGCTCACGGGCTTAAACACTCGTAAGACTGATGTAATAGTACAAGACATACGTGGATGTGCTGATAAGTTTCCGACTTTCTAGTCCCTTTTTTCCTGTTTTTACTGATTTTTTTTTAACTTTTTTAGAGATTTTTAGCGCCTTTTCTTGCAAAGCGTAGTATAAAGACGGAAACAATGGTAAAAAGCATGAAAAAGTTGTTATAATACGCAAAAAACAACAAAAAACCATGAAATTTAGCAAAAGGGTATAAAAAAGCAGCAAGAAACACGAGAAAGTCGGAAATTTAGCAGGTCACCCATTTCCTTTACGATCTATGGTATATTAGATGTTTAAGCCACCCGCAAGCCAAATTTCTGGGTGCGGACTTGTGTCTACCTTTATCTAATTTTATAAAGTGGGAAAATTAGGCACTATTTCTTAAAAAATATATTTCATGGTCGAATGTCTTCAATTAGCCACTTAAAATAATAAAATATCCCATTGATCGTGTCCAAAGCAATAAATGTATAAACAATATGTCGTAGAGTAGTCCCCAATCTTTCGCACCGACGACTCACACTATTCTTCCCTCTCTCATAGAACACACACGCACCCCAAAAAAACAAAAAACACCATTACGCCTTTTCTCCACCTATATACTACTACCTATACGCATGGCAGCAAGATGAAAAAAATCTAATAGAATACATATTACTGCTTAATCCACAAACCACAAACGCATGTTTGAAATTTGAACTTGTTTTGTCTGGAAACGCTTTCAAAAGACACATTTGCTGCATAGGGAATAGAATTTAATAAAGACACATTGAAAAAGCAGCGAATATATGGTGAACGAAATGCTGCTGCACACTTTTCTTCCCTCTCTCTCGCTCTCTCTCTCGCTTTTCTGCTCTATTTTTTTATTTCGTTGTTGTTATTTTGTTTGTTAAATTGGACACTATTGAAATTTTTCCCTTTGGAAATCGTGAGTCGGTTAATTGGGGAAAATTGTTTTGCCTTTTTATTTATTATCGTTCAAATTCATTAACACAACATTGAATTCAATTGTATTTTACTATTTTTTTGTTTCGCTGCATCAACACAAAATGCCAATATGAATATTTAAAGTGTATAGGTACGTACACACATCGGACAGGTGTCTAAATAAAGCCGGCGCTGCTACACAAAGTCAATAAAAGTATTATTTATACTTGAGAGTTTTTGCAACTTTTTCACAAACTTTCATATTGTAGATACCTATGTGTGGGGGTGTTATCCAAGTTGCAATAAATTACAATTAAAAAATAAATAAAACAACGTAACTTTGCTTTTAACCTCTTTGTATCTGAAAAAGCACATAAGCTACCATTTTTTGCTATATTATAAAAATAAGTAAAAACTAACTTGGAGTTAGAAGATAGTGCTCTTATATCCGACATTTTTTACCATTCACACAAAGTGATATTGAAAAACGCATTCAATACAGAAAATGATATCTTTGAATTCATAGATATTCTACTCTATTGGTAGAGTATATGCTAAGCAAACATTATTTCGTTTTGTACTTTATAAAAGACGCTTTGTAATCGCGATAGATTTCTATATATGTATGCAAATGCATTCAAAAAGATTTGTATTCAATTCATGATATACCTTCCTAAATATAAATTATTATTTGTATTGATAATTTCCATCAACAACATCGATTATAAATCATAAATAATTTAGAATGTTTTATAACGTGAAAAGTCAATATTCATTCATTCATTCAAAGGCAATTTTTATATTAGATACATGTATTGTTACCTACTGCAAGCATTTAAAATTTACTGAAAAAACATTTCAATATGCGTATTCGCAAAACACTTACTTTCAACAACGATATGTAATTAATCAATGTATTGAGCGCAGGTACATCAATGGGAAGTAATGCATTGTATTAAATTATTTGCTGAAATAATGTGAAATAGACATTTGCAGTGATATAATGCACTTATAAGGAGGATTACGTCATTGTTATGAGGGGGAGGGCGCAAATTATGATTGAAAAGGGGGTGTATGTGTTTAAAAATTGATAAATAAAAACGATAACCTGACAAGAATTCATCGATTATACAATTTCGATAAAATATTTATTATTTATGACATTTTATAATGTGATGAATACTCGTAGGAGTATATGCATTAGGAGCCAACAAATAATGTACCTAAATGAAAACTCGAACATGATTTGAAATTTAAGTATACGTATGTATGTTTGAATGGAATCTACGTCTATTGAAATTAAATTAAATAGGCATAGGTACACATATATAACATTTTCAAATTAAATTTACTTGACTTTTGCGAAAAATTGCCCCGAAGCGTAATTATGTAAACCCTTTATTATGTACATATTTAATACGATTGCAAAAGTTGGGGTCAGATGGAAAAATGACGACTTTATATATAATATATATTCACCGTCATAAATTCTTTGAACCTATAATTAGTCGGTCATACGCAACTAATTGCAAAAGATTTATGTAATAAACGACCGGGATTAGATCAGCCGGATTATTGCACATTACATTACAATCCATCCCAAATGTACATATCGTATGTAATAATTAATTCAATTTGTTAGCAATAATCGGGTAGATTTGCAGATTAGAAAAATTACTTTGCGGTCAGGCTGTAGCACCATTCTTACAAAGTCGCTTCGATGCGATTAAATAAACTTTCATAATGCAATACAAATTGGAAGTATTTAATGTGCCCCTATTATCGGATGTGAGTTAGATGATGCGTTTCAGGCCGAGAGCGATCAACAGAACTAATGGATGCGATCAGCCGTACTTGGCCCGTAACCGATACCTCGTTTAATGTTTATAATGTTGAATAGTGAAGAGAGGTGCAATGTTTGCCACCTGATACAAAACCACTAATTAAGAGATTGTTTACATTTACGATTTCATAAACTTCATTACAATCAATACTTTAACGATATTTGACTCGTTTTATTTTCATTTTTTAACCTCAATAATGCAAAACACCTATATAAGGACTGTGTAATTTTTAAAACTAGTCATTACATTACACCCTTTTGGATAATTTTCTCCGCCACTCAAAACCATTATTTAAATTGGATATGAAATAAGAAATGTGTTTTTAAATTACCTACATAAGTATTATAACAAAATTTAAAGCTAATTTTAGTTTTCAACGCAATTTCATCATCTATTTTCTTATTGTCAACTACCTCTTGATATTTCAACAAAAATTGCCACAATTTCATTGTTTTTTTCTTATTCTATCATTTCACACTTTAAATAATTAAATAAATACACATAAAATAAAAATCGTTATTACATTATACTCGTTTAGATAATTTTCGCCACAGCTCAAAACCATTATTTAAGCTGGATATGAAATAAGAAATGTGTTTTTAAATTACCTATATAAGTGTTATAAAAAAAATTAAAGCTAATTCTAGTTTTCAACGCAATTTCATCATCTATTTTCTTATTGCCAATCACGTATTGATATTTCAACGAGAATTGCCACAGTTTTCTTGTCAACTATCCTAAAAATTCTATCATTTCTCACGATGCCAGACTTGACTGACACTCGAGATCATTATATAAATACACATAAATTAAAACTAATCATTTAATTACACCTTTTTGGATAATTTTCCTCGACTCTCGAAATCATTATTTAAATTTCATATGAAATAAGAAATGTGTTTTTAAATTACCTACATAAGTATTATAGCAAAATTTAAAGCTAATTTTAGTTTTCAACGCAATTTCATCATCTATTTTCTTATTGTCAACCACCTATTGATATTTCAACGCGAATTGCCACAGTTTTATTGTCGTCTATCATAAAAATTCTATCATTTCGCACGGCGTGGTGATAGATTTGACACTTTAGATTATTATATAAATACACGTCGGTATTTGGCAATAATGTAAGCGGTAATGTAATATGAGCGAATTTCGTTTTTGTATTTATATGGTGTTGTGGTGGTAACGGCGTTAATAGTCTGTTCATATTTCTTTTTTAATTTTCTTAAAAGTATCTATAAATAACATTTCTATATTTATGTAGGTGGGCGCTTGCTAGCTGTAAATAATCACGTTAAACGTCTTATTAAATATTTATTGATGTTATCGTTGAATTAATAACTTGTATGTGCAAGCAATATACTTTTGATAATTTGATGATGATGTATTAAATATTTAAATTAAAGTGGAATTGATTGTTTTAAGTAATTTATGTCGCATAATGCAATTTACGCATTAAGTATGCAGTCATTTGCATTTTAATGGTAATAGTCTTATTTAAATTTGCAATAACTTTCACAATTAACCAAAAACTATTATATTTCACTATCGCTACTACATCTTTGCAAACTTCATTTATAATTTTAGAAGCAAATTGTTTAAAACACTGCACTATACTATTTTGTATTATTCGTTTTAAAAAAATAAAACTTTACTTCACTATCGCGAAATATATTCATAAATTTAATACACATATAATTTTATAAATGCGAAAGGTTTGATTTTCATTATATCGTATTGTATAGAAAATTTAATATGTTTTTGCAAGAAAAACTTTTTTTCGGCAATATTCGGTTTATATACAATTACTATTAATAAAACGTCTTATACGAAAAATTAATACAAAAATGTCGAGTTTGATTTAAATCTCCCCTCAGTCTTAAAAATGTAAATATATTCGATGACGTGCGAAAGCTGGCAACAGCAGTGTACTAATTTGACGAATCTAAGTTGGTCAGTTCGCTTTCATAAACTGAAAATTTTTAGACTAGCTCTACAATCGAATAATAAAAATGTTATTTATTACAAAAATAAAGTGCGTCTTATAGTCCGTAAAATACGGTAGATGTTAAGGGTTGAGGGTTATTAGAGAATATGTATAACAAAATATGTTGCAAAGAATAATTTCACCACATTACCTACATTAATGACATTACTTTGGCCTGCCAAAAATTTGTTGTAATGTACTTACATCTTGTGTATGAGTTCATTTACTTTACTGAATTTTGTCCACTGTATTGTGTTGTAAACACTTACTTTTTGAACTAGTTACCTATGTATATCTACACTATTTTATATTTTTTGGTAACTGTCCTGGCATAAAAAAATTTATTTGAAAACCGAGTGAGCAACTTATCTCGAAGTGATTCAACCAGATTTCTTTATTAGAATTGTAAATTGTGACGTATAATATTGTAAAAAAGATATCTACTGCATCGTAAAAATTTTATACATGTATATAATAATATTTCATAGCGTGTTGGTTGGGGTAGATTGAATATCGTAATAATGAATAAATTTTAATTATTGTAAATAGCGAAATTTGTTGCAGTGACAATCATAAATAAAACTTAATTTGCGTAATTAAATAGAGATAGGTATAAATTATACAACAGCTAAAAATGCCAGATCCAAAACATTAGTCTTATTTGTTTTGGGAATACGCTGGCTGCCATGTCAAAAATTAAAAATGATGTATGATGCATATTCGAACAATTTATATATTCGGTATATTTATTATATATGGATGTGAAAGGTATTCCAATTTAAAATAATTTTACATTCAATATATAATTAATTTCTGTAACATATTATTTGCTTAATTACGAAAGCATAGATATGTGCTGAAACAATATGAATTTCACATATATATGTATATATATTATGTTTAAAATTTAGTGTGTAGATGTGAAATGTCTGATGTATTATTATTCTACAGATTGATAAATGGAAACTATTCTTGTGAACGTTCGCTGCGTATTAAAAATTACGTATTTACATTGCACCTGGTCGATATTTTTTTATCATCGTAATAAACGCAAATATTGAATGAATTAATAATCAAATTTCCAGCATTAATATTAGTTTATTATTTACAATACCATTTTTTATTGTAGGTATTTCATTTTTTTTCAATTCAATATAGGCATATTGGGACAAAAAGTATAATGCCAATATTTAAAAATAAATCTGCGCTTTTCAGCCGGTGTTGGTTTCGAATAGATGAAAATTAAACAAAACAAATATAGGTACAAGGAAAAATATTGTGTAAAGTTGAATATCATATAAAAAGCAATGTTTTGTAAAAATAT
>JARJDW010006698.1:0-12992 GCA_030264715.1 Adinopsis sp. GC000173 | reverse complement strand
TTTTTTTTTGTATTGCGGCTTAAAAATTAAAACCCCTTGCAGCTCTTTTTAGGTTATTGCAAGTGCATGCGGTAACACACAAACAATCCCGTCGCGTTTTTCATTCACCATGCGTGAAACAAATGATTCGTAAAAGAGAAGTTGAGAAAAATAAAATCGACGTGCAAATTTCTAAATCTTCACCGCCTGGCTCGCTCGTAAACGCATCATCCTCATCGAGCGCGCACACCAGCATACGCAGTCGTAATGCGATTTGAATAATTCGCATTTTAGTAACATGCCATTAAGCGCAGCTAGCAATCGCTGCTGCTGCTGCTGCTGCTGCAATTATAATTCGGCCGCATTTTTCCGCTCGCAGCGCGCAATTATGTGTTGCACTTTCACCGGCAAGCGAAAACAACGCGCGCACGCTGCCGCATCATCCATGCATCCAGCAGGGAAAGCGCGCGAGATTATTCCATAAGCAAGCACCCGCACGTTGGTCGAACGATGGACCAACATCATCATCATGATCATGCAGCAATCGGTTTAATTGAATTTCTATGCGAAATTACGGCCGACGGATCGGGCCGCACACATTTCTCACGCCGGCGATAATCGTATATTTTCCGCTGGCGTGTGTTCGATTTTTTAAAGCCGAAATTGATGCTGCTGCTGCTGCGTTCACGAGCGAGAGCGCGTCGGCCGCCTTTTAATATATCGAAAGAAATTCGATAAACACTCGTATATTTAGCGCGGCTCGTGCGTGTGTTTTTTTATTGCCCGGGCATCCGTTCGCCGAACAAACTCAATCCGAATGCGGAATGATGATGGGGCCCAGGCTGATTCATCGTTGCCCATCGAGCGGATGATATTAGAAATGTTCGATGTTGCTTGGCTTTTCCAACCTTTCACGTTGTTGTTGTTTTTTCCGTATATTTGCAGGCTTGTGATGTTGTTATTTGTTGTTAGGTATGACAAACGTATAATATTTATTTGTGTTGAAGAGTGAATACCTATCAATTTCAGACAAATATTTTAATCGTAATAAAATTTTTACATTTCAAAGAGTGGTATTACTATGAAGTTAAATGTGTTCCATTTTCAAAACTTCTATTTAAAAATTTAATATTAAATATTTTATACCTACTGAATTTCAATGTTTTTCACTGTTAATTTATTGAATTTCATTGAATTTCAATGTTTTTCACTGTTTATTCACTGAATTTCAATGTTTTTCACTGTTTATTCATTGAATTTCAATGTTATTCACTGTTTTTCACTTTTATTGACTGAATTTAACTGTTTTTCACTTTTCATTCACTGAATTTCACTGAATTTCAATGTTTATTCACTGAATTTCACTGAATTTCAATGTTTTTCACTGTTTATTCACTGAATTCCTCTGAATTTCAATGTTTTTCACTGTTTATTCATTGACTTTTAATGTTTTTCACCTTTTATTCACTGAAATTTCAATGTTTTTTACTTTTTATTCACTAAAGTTCACTGAATTTCAATGTTTTTACACTGTTTATTCACTGCATTTCAATGTTTTTAACTGTTTATCATTCAGAAAAGGAAATTATCTTTGCAGGAATTCAAAATTGGCCTTAACTTTCACAAAAACTGCATTTAAAGATATAAGATTTACAGAGTAACTATAACCCGAGATTACAAAAATTTAGAAATGTACAAAATTAGGCGTCTCCATATTCATGTAAAGATTATTTCATGTTTTGAATTATGAATTTCTTATAAGCGAACGTTCAAGATTAAATCAAGAACTATTGGTATAACTTTTCTTAACCGGGATGACAATTTTTAATGTTTCGTTCAAATTTAGAAAAGGAAAACTTCAATATTAGATAAACAACAATTCATAAATATAATTACCATTATATTTTCCTAGTTTATAGATTATATAAAAAACTTTTTATCTAAAATTTATGTGATAACCCACTTGTATTGTATAATACTCCTGTATATATAACATATGGGCTACATTGCACAAAGCACATTTATTTATTATCGACTATAAATAATTGTAAGCACTCGTACATTATTTTTTCAACAACATGACAAAACTTGCCGGTATTTGCAAACATTAATAAAAAAAATTGAAACAAAATACAGAAACGCATCATTCATATTCATCATCTGCGCACCGCGGACAGAGTGAGAGGGATGAAAGAGGAATGCGGGCGAAAATTCGCGTGTATAAAAAGTTATTATTAAGATATGAAAATTTTATGTTGCAAACCATCGTTCCCCAAACGGCCCAACAACAAACTAAGTAATTTCTTCATACATGATGTCCTCCAACAATATGAAGAGCCCATCGGAGACGCAACTTAGGCAAAAAGAACCTTTAAAACACTTTGCCCGGAAACTTTTTTCTTGCATATTAAATTTCCAGCGTCGTCGACGAAATGACGTCGCCGCCGCCGAAATTTCGGCCCGGTGCGTGACGTCGAGGCCGGCCAAGCTGCTGCTGCTGCTATTCGTGCTGCAGCGTCCGATTAAATATTTACGACCGCGTCGTGCATAGACAAGTAAGATGATGTCCCTTCCACGCGCTGACAAAACAGACGACGTTTTTACGCTGTTAGTGTGTGCTGCTACTGCTACTGCTGCATGCCATTTTTTTTTCGCTCACTCACTCACTCAGTCGCTGGCTCTCCTCTCCCGTCCCGCGCGCGCTTTATGAATTTACGATGGTGTAGGTGAGTGGCGCTGATGATGAATGGTGGCTGCTTTATATAAAGATGCATAAATGTAGTACTGTGCTGTTGCGCGCGCTAAGATGCGGGGGTAAAACAAATGCATATAACGGTTGTGCGAGTGTGTGGCGTTTCGTTTGATTTATATTTTTGCGGAATGAGTGATATATGGGGTGCGAAAATGTTGTTTGTTTGCCACAAAATCGCACAATTTCGCACACTTTCATACGAAAATACTTTTTGTTCTTCTAATTAACTAATCTGTCTAAATATATAGTGCGTTTAATTCAAAAGTATTTAGAGAATCTGAATCACTTAAGCTTGGATGCAATTTTTCTTTGCGTATGGGAAACTTTTTGACGATTTTCTTCCAAGTTTTCAATGATTTTTGGCATCTTCCATAAAAAATTTAAAGATTTTCATCAATATGGATGGATTTTTTTTATAATTTTCAATGATTTTTAGCATTCTCCATTAAAGATTTAAAGATTTTCATCAAAATCGATCGATTTACTTGTAATTTTCAATGTTTTTTTGTCATTTTCCATCAAATATTTAAAGATTGTCATCAAAGCGATCAATTTTCTTCCAATTATTCAAAGATTTTTGGCATTTTCGATCAAAGATTTAAAGATTTTCATCAAAGCGATCAATTTTCTTACAATTTTTTAAATCATTTTTTTGCATTTTCCATCAGAATTAAAAAATGTCATCAAATTAATTGATTTTCTACTAATTTTTCAATGATTTTTGGCATTTTTCTATCAGATTTAAAGATTTTCATCAATATCGATGGATTTTCTTCAAATTTTTCAATAAATTTTGGCATTTTCCATAAAAAAATTTAAAGATTTTTATCAAAATCGAACGATTTTTGATAAAGTTTGATAAAAACTATAGATAAAATCCCCATACAAAATTGAATGTTGAAGAATCTCGATAGGCATTTTAAAAAAGAATAGAATGTATTTTCTATATGTATACCTTTAAATGAAACACACTTTTAAAGTTCTCACTGATTCATCATTAATTCTCTGTTTTCCCGACTGGATACACGTCTGAAAGTCAACATTTCTAATAATAAATATGAAAAAAATACATAAAATGTAACACATTTAGTTGCCAATTGACAAGTTATATAGTATTTTAGTATAAGAAGCAACTAAACACTTTTCAAATTAATAAACAAAAATATAATTTTGACCAAATTTACTTGTGGAAGGTAAATATCCATACAAAATTTAACATCAAATTTATTTTAGATAAAAATGAAATGAAATTGAAAAATTTATATAACGTACAATTTTATTCAAACATTTTTTTAATAATTAAGTAATCATTAATAATAGATCTATAAAAAATGTCATTTCTTTATGAATGATAATAAAAGTGGATGAAAATTAAACGATATGTACAATATTTGAAAAATTGATTAGCTATGTTTTTGTGATTGTTCGCATTTTTGTAATTTATTCATTTTATGTCACGTCAATTTTTATTTATTCTGTTTTGAACAGGTTTTTGCGTTGCGTGGAAAATCAAACACATGTAAAACCAGACGTCCGAAATTTAATTTATTAATGAATTGGCAATAATTTGACAATTTATGAATTTATATTGGGAAATCAAAATAGCTCTTAATTAAACAATCCCCCACAATCTAAATTATTATTGTTCGATGGTTTGTTTGCTAATTTATTGATATGAACAAATTGTGCAATGCATTCATTCATGCACCAGATCTGATTTGAAAACCACAATCCACTTTAAGATTTAATTGGTTTTGAAAACACCTTGAAATTATTTATTGTATTATTTTTATTGAATCAATTGATAAGATCAATGCAATAATTTATTTACACAAATGATGAGGTAAAGGTGGTGTTTTGGCAGTGACAATAAGATAGAATTAATCTCTTTTTTTATATACAATAGACGTTTCGAATCATTTCCTGGGATTCATTATCAAGAAAATTAATAAGGGAAATTGAGGGTTTTTTGCCGCGGAATTCTACACTTTAACATTTTATTTTGGGCCGAACGTTAGCAAAAAGCAAAAATATTTTTGAAGGAACGGTAAATACACTTACATGTAGCAGCGGTCTTAAAGTTCTTTGATATCAAAAGTATGTACTTCTACAATGAAAAATTGTTTGCTTGTAAAATTTACAGTTGCGAGGTCTTCACCGAACACCAATTTTTCATATAATACTTGTTGAGGCTTAATGCTTTAGACAAGTGATCAACCTCATCAATTTGCAGACATTAAAGACTAACTGCTTATAATAATTAATTGTTAACGATTTTTTTACTATATTTGGAGCAATTAAAATTTCAACAAGTTAAAAGTACACCCCTCTACTTCCATCTAACAATAATTTTACTTACTTACATTGTTTTAATTAATACACTACTGAAAAAATCCCCATTAAGCGTTTTATACCGCAATTTATTTAACATAAAAAAAGTAATCGTCGTCATATCTGAAAATACCCAAAAATTATAACGTATAGAATATTTGGCAATGTATTTTACATATTTGAACAACAATAAATCGCTGCCGGGCAAAGTATAACACTCGCTTACCGCCCAGAAATAATTTGCTTAAATATAGTAATTTGTTTAATTAATTGCCGTCATGCGATATAAAGTTTGAAGGTTATCCCGTGGCATATAATATATACAATCCTATGTGCATTATTAAAAAACTTTAAAATGGTAGCAATAAAGTGCCGTTGGGCGACGACACACCAGAAGCCACCACCGTAGTTTCTTGACAGTCACCAACTTATGTATTAGTAATTAATTGCATCGATTAGACGATATAAATATATATATTATATATTGCACGACCACAAGTTAATAATTGATTGAACATAGAAGCGCGGTCTATACTTATTATTATAAATTAGCAGTTTTCTGACCAATATAATTAATTTATTTGATATATGAATCGATTTATTAAACGTGGACATTTTTATAATACACATAAACTCACTTATACTAAGCAAAATCTAGTAATTATTATTCGATTAACCAAAAAACATTTGGCAAAATATGAGGTGAGCACAAAGAAAGTGAATTGGAAATGTTAAAGTGTAAGGGGCGCCAGCATTAATGTTTCAAACGGTGTTTCATTTAACAACTGTATTACATTTCGAGTAAGATTGATTTAATGCATATTTTTATAAAAAATATTTATTTCTTCAAAACTAGGTGCTAAACATGATTCGCTTAACGATAAACGATTTGCAAATTTCTGAACTTAATACTTCGAATTCGGACACTGTTTGACATTACCAGTAAGATTTTGTAATGATTTAGACTCGTTATGCGAGTGTTTACTGCTTACTGTTGACACTAAAGTTATTTTCATATAACAATCATCATTTCTTCATAATAAACTTTGCTTAACGAGAAACAAGCAACAAAATATGGGAAGTACTGAAGTGAACGCTTCTAACTTTAAAAAACTAGACTGCAACTTTGAAGAGTTTTTCATATTACGATCAAGAACCATAGTGGAATTATACTCTTTTTGTGAATTTTTACTATTTTATGTTTACCTAACAAAATATAGTATTCTGTATTTTTTATTACTCTCATTGCTTTGCTTAATGAGTGATGCTTTACATAACAAGTGGTGAAGACAAAACTGGGCTAAATATTAAAACGTTTGAATGATTTGTGTGACATTAACATTAATGTTTTCAAAATGGTTTCGCTTAACTAGAATAAATTTCACTTATTGATATTGACATAATTTATTCGCAGATCAAAATTTAGTTAAACAATGCACATATTTGAGATGTTTAAGGCAAATACACATAAAAGTCACTCTGAATGTGAACATTTTACACCTTCTTGTAATAATTCCGAATTTTTATGTCAATTTTGCTTTTTTATTACAAATTTTCTTCAAGTAGTGTTTGAAATCTTGTTAAAAATGTTTAAATTTGTGAAATTTTAATGAAAGTGGTCGAAAAGTATAAAATTTAGTAGATAAAAGTATATAGTATTATTACGAGGGCCGGATGGTAGAATTTAATGACGTTATTTTTTTCTAACTTTAAGCGTGCTGTGTCACAAGACGCGTAAAACTCTAGAATTATTTTACTTATCCACATTATGCGAGTCTTCACTCTCTATAACATCCAGCATACATGTAACAAAATGTTTATTTTTATATAAAACTGTTTGATTGTTTTGTTGTGTGGTACATACTTTCTGCGGCTGCTATCCCACCAAGCGTTTTCTGTTTGCTTATGCGAATTTAAATTAATTTTCGTTTAAACAAGTAATAAAAATGTTTCATTTAACGAGTAATGTCGCACCTAGTACCTGGGATAATTAAGTTAATTTTTTCTAACTTTAAGCATGTTGTCTCACATTATTATTATTATTGTACTTACACACATTAGGCGAGCCTTCACTCTCTAAAGCATCCAGCTTACACGTAACAAAATGTTTACTTTTATATAAAACTATTTGATTGTTTTGTTGTGTGGTACATACTTTCTGCGGCTGCGATTCCACCGAAGCGTTTTCTGTTTGTTTATGTGAATTTTTTCGCCGGTAGCGAAATGCATATAGACGGAAACCAGCCATCATCTGCCATCGTAATGCAGAGAAAGTGCACATATTTATTATTATTGTGTACGTATACAGTGAGAGGATTTTCCATCGAACGACGACACGCAATAATAAATGACATCAATTTAATTTAAATTGCATAACTTTCTACTATATCGAAATGCGCCGCGTTGTCCCCCCCCCCCCTTCTTGCCCCCCGCAATTCCATTTTTATTTATCGCTCGGAGAACAAAAATACGAAATCCCGCAACAACACACGCCGAATAAAATAAAATCATCTGCATGTTGCATTATTTAAAAGTGAACGTATGCATAATCTCTCGCCGGCGCGCCTTCATATTCGCAAAGCGAATCAAACGAATTTATATATATATTTGGTTTGCCACGGGAATTAAAAATGCGCCCCCGCTCTCTCTCTTCTCTTCGCATGAAAATAAAATCACATAAATTTCGGATAAATATTGATGCGGCGTGGAATTTTTATCGGTTTTTACGTGTAGTTAATATCGTCTGGGATACATAATTTTCGCAAGCATTTTTATAGCAGTACACACATTATTTATTTATTTATTACGAGCGGAAAAGGGCTATGTGTTGGGCGAAAAAAAAGAGAGAAGCAGCGTAGCGTTGCTGCTACCGGAGTGGTGTGGCTTGCCGTTGGAAAACTTAACATATATATCCCCAAAACATATAACCGGCAAAGTTGTTTTGAGATCTATAAATTGAGTTTTAAATAATTCAAAATAAACATGCACACAAACACACACACACAGCTAGAAAATTCACTGCTCTCTTTTCGTTCGCCTTTTTTTGCCCTGCATGCCTCTGATGCCGCCGCCGTCGAGCAACGTAAAAAATCAGAAAGATTTCTAAATTATAGCCGAATGCAAATTCTATTGATGTTTTTTCGACGATCTTTGTTTAATAATAAGAAAGCTACTGTTATTCATAAATATTTATTATTGCATTGCGTTTGCGAATATTTTAAGCGCAAAAGCTCGTAATTAACTTTTTGTTTTATATAAAATTCTAGTTAAGATAATGATAAGATAATATTCAACCCTTAGGAAAATTGTAAAGCGCTGCAACATTTTTAATAAGCAATTTACGATTTTTAATTAAAACCATGTATTATACAATTAAAGCAAAAATTAAATTGAAATTTTTTTCCCCAAAAATGGATGTAATATGGACTCATTTGCATCCATCTGAAAGTGCGTTGAAATAACGCACAGTCAACAGTATTTTTATCTGATTGATTGTAATATCACAATTTATAGGGATTTTTTTTGCCTATTCTATATATTCTATTCTATATACAGCAATTTGAAAGTACATCAATGTTAATAATTATTTTAATTACATTGTACCACGAAGTAAATCGCCAATAGGCGTTTGATAATGCAATTTATTCAATAGTAGCTTTGTAAACATTAAAAAACTAATATCACAATTTATTGTTAACATTATTAATATTTTTAAAAAGCAATTTACGATTCTTTATTGAAACCATGTATTTTACAATTATGCCGAATAAAAATTAAACCAACAATTAAATTCAAATTTTTTATCTCTAAATTGATGTGATATGGACTCATTTGCATCCATCTGAAAGTGCGTTTATATCTGATTGATTGTAATATCACAATTTTATTTCTAATAATTCATAGTAACAATTTTTTACTATATTTGAATCTGCCTGTTAATAATGATTTTACTTACATTGCTTATTCAATATACCACTAAATAAATCGCCAATAGGTGTTTGATAATGTAATTTATTTAATAGTAGCTTTATAAACATTAAAGATTATTATCACAATTTCATTTATAACAATTTACTATTAACGATATTAATATTTTTAATAAGCAATTCACGATTTTTAATTAAAACTATGTATTATAAAATTATACTGAATAAAAATTAAAGAAAAATTATATTCAAATTTTTTACCCCAAAAAAGGATGTGATATGGACTCACTTGCATCCATCTGAAAGTACATTGAAATAAGGCATAGCTCAGAGTGTTTTTATCTGATTGATTGCAATATATCACAATTTCATCTATAATAATTTATAGTGAACGTTTTTTGCTATATTTGAAACTGCCAGCTAACAATTATTTTACTTACATTAATGTTTCTAAAGTTGCTACTAGATTAAATAAACCAGATTAATATCACAATTTTGTTTATAGCAATTTATTGTTAACACTATTACAATTTTTAATTGAATTCAAGTATTATACAATACAATTATGCCGAATAAAAATTAAAGCAAAAATTTAATTCAAATTTTTTACCCGAAAAATGAATGTAATTCGAACTCATTTGCATCCATCTGAAAGTGCGTTGTTGAAATAACATATAGCCCGCAGCGTTTTTATCTGATTGATTGCATTTACGATTTCATATATATATATAAATGAAATGTCAAGAAGCGACCGAAACGATTATATTGATAACACTTTCACTTTGACGGTATGTTTCAAACTCGTTTTCTATCTTAATTTAATTCAATACAATCGGATTAAATGCTAAAAATTTCCGATACATAGATGGATACAAATTCGCTTCAATACACACAGGGCTTGTAGGGGCGCACGCGTATGTCATATTCGATGGAACGCACTTTTTTGCAATTTTTAATCATCATTTATTCATCGGAGCGAATGTAGAAATTGTGATTATCATAACGGATTTATATTCATAACCAAGCAAATAAAATAAAAATGCAAAGCAGACACAAATATTATAACGTAAAATGAAATACATAGTTTGCAACCTTGCTCCATAATTGTCATACAATAATCGCTTAACGAAAATTTGCATATTTTATGCGTTTAATTAACAATGATTCCGCGTCACGTTAATTGTTATTCAATTTCGCAGTGATAATGAAATTAAAGGCTTTCGGCGTTTCTAAAACATTACGGATGATAAAATCACTATTATAAAATATATATTTTAGCTTTTCAGAATAGTAGTCTCGCATTAGATTCTCATAGTAATAAAGTATAGATTAAAAGTTGGAGGTTAGAAGGCTTGCTTTGACGTATAATAATTACAAGATCTCTTGTTGGACTTCAACACCTAGATTTATCAATGTAAAATCCCAAAGCACTAACTCATCAACCGAAATATGCTCGCAAGAACCTAAAGTCGAATTTGATAAAATTAAAAATGGTAATGAACACAAGCTGTTTAAAATTGATTGGTTAGCAATCCGTTGCAGTGTGCATTTTAATTTTGTTGGTTATTTTACATCTTTTATATTATAATATTTTTAGGTATTTAGTATGTTTAGCAGCAAAAGTTAAGAAATGCGTTCAAATTGTCTCTTAGGCAACTATAGATTTACACGTAAACCCTATATTGACGGTTGTTGATCTCTAATTACTAAAAGGTTAATTTCAACCACTAAGTATATACGAATATTATCTGGGATCATAAGTCTTGAAATTTGAGGACATGAACGAATGGTATTATGGCTTTATAGCCTATAAAGAAGCTAAGAGCTGACAATTTTTTGAACAGTTTAATTTAATTTAATTTTTCGTTGCAATTAAATAATCAAATAAATGCAAATGGGACAACCCCTTAAGCGGAATTGTATATTTATAAACCTGGCATAAAAAGATAAAAAAATTCTATTCATCGGACATCATTTTAAAATAATAAATAATCGCTGCGATGTTCCTAATAATAAACATTGCATAAAAAAGCAACATTGGAATATTGATAGTATTTATTGAAACGTCGTGGTTATGTGTAACACGACTTTTACTAAATTGTCACATTGGACTATTTCACATTATATCATAAAAACGCACCAATTTTTATAATAAAACACTTGACGGTCCTTTATTAATTATTCACTAGTTACCAAAGGTTAACAACAATCTATTTTGACCATAAGGTGATAAGAACACCTTGCTGGCATTTAACAACTGTTGCATACAAATAATAATTTAATAATATACAATAGTCTTTACCAAACCCAAACCGCGAATTACTTAATAAACGTCGTTGTTAGATGTCAAGAGTATAAAGACAATATTTAACACCTTTACCTTTATATATATTTATTATAATTATTATTATTATTATTATTATTATTATTATTATTATTATTGGGTTTTCATTAATAATTAATTGATCAGGCATCAAACAGACGATAATAAATTAAAACGATGTCATTACTTTATATTACATCGTATAATTTAATGTCATCAATTGGCCACTCATTGGAAACTAATTGCGACTTGTATTGCTTTTAATAAATAGCTATATAATGAAATATGATCCTTTTGCAGCTTTGATCGCGACCAACCATTCACCTTCCAATTGGGCGTCGGACAGGTGATCAAGGGCTGGGATCAGGGCCTCACTGACATGTGCGTCGGCGAGAAGCGTAAACTCACGATACCACCATCACTCGGTTACGGCGACCGCGGCGCCGGCAACGTCATTCCCGGCGGCGCCACTCTCATCTTCGAAGTCGAACTGATCAACATCGGCGATTCGGCGCCGACGACGAACGTCTTCAAGGAGATCGACGCGGACAACAACAACATGCTCAGCCGTGAGGAGGTAAAAGAATTTGTAAGATTCGAATTTTTGCTTTTATTTATTATTTCTGCGCACACACAAACACGCATTTTTTTCTCTGTTTTGAAATCCACACACGCACTGTTTGTCTATCTGCTATAGATACCACCTGAGCTAAGTTGTAGTAAAATGTTTTGTGGTTTTAGGTGAGCGAGTACCTCAAGAAGCAGATGATCGCCGCCGACGGTGAACAACAAACCGAGGAGGTGAAGAACATGCTCGCCGATCACGATAAACTCGTCGAAGAGATCTTCCAGCACGAGGATAAGGACAAAAACGGTTTCATTTCGCACGAGGAATTCTCCGGACCGAAACACGACGAACTCTAACTCGCCACGTGATCGAAATGAAGACAATTTTGTGCAACTTTTACATATCAATATTTATATACAAAAGAAAAAATTGAAAAACAAGCAAACAACAAATGACTGACTGATTTAACTCGTTTAACGTTTGAATTAAGTTGCAACTTTAACAACGAATTTCTTCCCAAGGCATTCCATTTTTTTTAAGTTTTGCTTATATTTTATTATAGTTTATTACAATGAATGAATGTTGGTTACTTAAAAATCGGATTCTTCCTTTTACATTTTATGCAAATTTTATTAATTATTATTAATAATTTTATTATTGTAAAGAATTTGTTGTTTAATATTTAATTAAATAAAATACGAAGTCCTTATGTAATTTTACTATTGAGTTTTAATGTAAAATACAGATTTATATTTGAGAAGAAAAAAAACCGTGCACAGCAAATATAATTATGAAAAAGTTGATACAATTGTACAGTTTCACTCGCATGCAAAGGATTGTTTTGCAAATCTAAGCGGCAAATGAAAATTCCTTATAATAAATAATTAATGAGTTTTAGTCAGCATCCGCGCTTAATTTTCTATTGTTAGTTGTGTAGCTTTACTTTGCATTATTAAAGATTCGGTTTTTTTAAATGAATTACGCAAACAATAAGCGAATTTTTCGTTTTTGGAAGATTAGTTTGTAAAGTGAAAAATCATTTAATTAATAGGAAGTCTACACCACACAAAGTGCAATATTATATTCGAATTTTCACGTCGATATTTTATAAAC
>JARJDW010006689.1:0-14176 GCA_030264715.1 Adinopsis sp. GC000173 | reverse complement strand
ACGGTGCAAACTGTCAAAGCTGTCAAATTTGTGTGCATGGGGAATAAAAAACAGACAAACTGCACAAATTGTGCATGTTCATGAACATTTTGGAATAAAAAACAAACCTAATAATAATAAGTATGTAATAAATTCTTCTTTGATACCGTATTTAAATGACTATTGTATTGTTGAATGATTAAATAAATAAACTTAATACTAATGTAAGGAGTAGGTCGTATCTGTCGACGACCCAACTAGATGTCTTATTGGATATGTATTTTTGTCAGGATATTTGAATACACGTTTTAATCGAACATGTGTTTTTATTGTACTTCAGAGTTACGTGCGTCTCGGGCTATCGCCGAACACGAAGTAACATGTCGGTTGCCGAGAGTACATTTCATGCTCCATTCGCTTAGATTGTACAAATGTACGTCGTTTTCTGTACACCGCGCAGACCCATCTTTAATTAACAATATTAACAAATTTAAAAACAATGTTTATGCCCACCTGCGACATAATATTTCAAGAAACTAGAGACTATTTGCTATCGATTGATACTAGACTTATTTAATATAACGCGGGGCATACTTCTGTAGTCCAGCCCAATAAACAATTGTAAAAATTATTTTTATTTAATATTTTTGATTTTATATATTTGTAACTTATGCTGCATGATTTTTTTCACGCGTGTGACGTATAGACGTGACGCATGCGCGGCGCATGCGGGCAATCGGTATGTTTACAAGAAAGTTACGCCAAAACCTTATCTGCCCTTATCTGCTTTATTGCCAACTTCACTTTTCTACCTTACACTGATATCGTGTATAATCAAAGTTGCGGAGCAAAATGAGATTTTTTTACTGTAATTGGAAAATAAATTAAAAATAATTTTTATCTTTTTTATATGAGATATTTTATAATGTACGCAGTTTTTAAAAATGCAATAAGTTAATGCGATTTAATATATATCCACAGGGGGTGTCATAAACCTCAAAGAGATGAGTGTCGACCCAAGCCAGCCTCTTTTTCATTATGCCGATAGTGTATTTCTTCAAATCTGTGAATTGCTATTTTACTTGTTGAATTAATTTTGGTATTAACACGTAAAATGTCAAGGTTTTTATACCTTATAAGATTTACATTAGGCAGCAATCCGCTCAGACCGCGCCCTGGCGTTTTACGTGTTAATCCATTGCAATGAATCATGTATAATCTGATTTATTATATAAATAAAGTTACATTTATTAAACATTATTCTCAAAGGTCGTTTTTTTTAGTATGGTGGAAAATTTTTTTAGTTTACCTGTTAATTGTCAAAAATTTAGAGGTGAGCGAGATTGCACAATTACGTTTTTGAAAAATACATTAAAAGACCTTTACAATGATGTAAAAATATCGATATGCTTATCAGGTGTTTTGCAGAGAAAATCATGTTGAAATGATTGAAATCATATATACGGCGGAAAAATNTGTGTGTTGTGCTTTCGGTATTTATGTTTTGACTGTGAATACATTTTCTAATCAATCTTTCTTTTCTACGTTTGAAGGTGTCTAAGATGGTAGTTGCGTGGTTTCGGTAATTTTTTGCGGATTTAATTAGTTATGTTTTTGAAAAGTACATTGAAAGACCTTTGCAATGATGTAAAAAAATCGATATGTTTATCACGTGTTTTGCAGAGAAAATCATGTTGAAATGATTTTCCTATTTGCTCATGCAGTTACCATAGGTATATATTTATTTGGCGAAGATTGCCTCGATTCTTAGGGGTGGTTCCAACGGTGAGCGAATGGNTTTATTTATATATTCTGAAAGTACACAAAATTTACTTCAAGATGAGTGCATAAAATTATATTGTTAATTGTGCAAAAACCTCTAATAGATTAAGTTAAATATCGCCATTAATAATTGATTTTTTGATTATTATCTTATATATATATTAATGAAATCTTATCAAAACCACTCATTCTTATAGTATTTGATGTGCTGAATTCAATGCACTTTATGGAAATTAATTATCTCTAAAAATAAGAAAGATATGGGACTTTTAATATTTGGAAAAAATATATAAAATTTTTTTGGCTGGATTTATGGCTAAGTTCACACAAGTAAAATTTTATATTAATTGTACAAACCTAGTGGTCCACTAAAAAAATGATGAACACTTTCCTAGGCTATCTTCATTTACATGTTTTTGTAAAAAGAAAGAGATTATATTATCTAGCTAGAGTGTGTTGAAATTAAGAAAGCATTAAAAGAAGGCAACATTTTAATGAACAATCAGATTGAAACTCTAGATATTCTAAATTTATCTAGTATCAATTTGTTTATGATTTCCTGTTTCATTATGATTATAATTGTTGTTGCTGTTTATAAATAATTTTCTTTGTTGTTTATTTATATTTTTGCTATAATAAGCTTTGTAAGTAAATACCATATAAAATATTTATTACAAATTGAAATACACAATATTTTATTATTAATGATCCATACATTAATTATAATTATCTAAAATTTCATTCAATAAACATCTGGGTCTGGATTTGCTGGATTTTTGGCACGCAAGGAATAATTAATTTTTTCTACAAGTATATTAAATTTTTTCTCTCCCACATTTTCTAATGCTTACATTGCAAGATAGAAATGAGGAGTGTAATTCCGTGAAATCACAAAAAATGCAGATAATTTTTTGTCATAAATCGCATGATAAATCGTTTTCTGCGAAAATATTTCCTACAATATTTTTTGCGCACCAGATTATAAAGAATTCCTACATTACGTGAGTTAAATATACAGTTAATCAATTCAAACAATTCAAATATATTCAATGCAATTAAATGACTTTTAAGTCAAGTGCATTAATGACAAGTTCATTTTAGTCAAGTGATTTCGAGCTAGTTTAATTTTGGTATTACTAGAAATTAATGGTTGATATAGAATGCGAATCTGGCGAGATAATAAAACGAATTATTTGCTTAGCGCGTAATAAAATTATCTTTTCATCCACATATTGATTGTGAGAAATGATTATTTCTTATCGTTTCCATTCAGCGGCAATCAAAAAATTTATAGCTTTTATATTAATGCGTCAATAAACACCAACTGCTTTTAAGCACAATCACCATTGCAATTACAATAAATATATTTGTGCTCACTCATGTAAAAGTTGATTTGTTCAATTCAACTATAAAATTTAATTTACTTCAACCGACAATAAACGAAATGTTTTGATATATCCGCGCAGATATGTAATTAGAAATTCGAAGCATTTACAGCACGAATCAATTCGACATTTACATAAATTTGCGAAAAGTTACAATGCTGGTTTGTGATCAAATAAATATTTAATGCGTATTCAATGGTTTTGTGTAATCGGAATTTACAGCATGCATAAAAAATCAAATTGTATTAGAGCTTGTTTTCGGTTTAGTGGAAATTATCTGCAAAATAAGATATTACCCTCCATAAAAATATGCAAATAATATACTTATAACGTGTATTATTATGCAGTTAAAAAATTGGTTTAATTAAAATTTTTGTTGGATGTTTCTTTGCGTGGAAATTTTAGCAATTTTTCTTTGATCTATAATATTTCATGACATTTTATACGTTATTTTGATTTTTCCGACAATTTTAATATAAATAATAATATTTTTTGAATTAAAAACGGCAAAAATCAAAGAAGAAGGTCGCAAAAATTTTCTTAGCAAAAAAATCCTTCAAAAGATAAAATACGTTACACCTCTGGCTGCTACTAATCATTAACCAACTTTACTTTTTAGCAATAGATTTGAGTAAAAATTGTAATAATGCATTGTGTTGGCAATTATTCAAATTTAGCGAAACCTTTGAAAAAATTTTCATCGGACAGAAATCAAGTCAACAAACTTTAATATATCTTAAAATTCACGTAACAATTATCCACTACGCGTCATTACTCTACAATACACCACCTACGTTACAGTTATATTCTAGTAAGAGTAATAAAATCAAATTGATTTGTTATAAATAAACATTGCAATGTGAAGAATTCATATATTTATTTGTTAAACATTTTCATTTGCTTTTTTCCTTGAATTTGTTTTAATTTAAAGCATTCCATAAAGAGAATTTAGCGGAAAATTTAAAATGCATGAAAAAAATTTAAATATGCAAACAATTCGGCGTAATAAAAAAATAATTGATTATAGTGTATAGCAGCATAGAGAACGTAAAAGCATATAAAAATTAAACACAATTTAATTAACCGAATATGCAAAAAGCACTCGCACTCGCCTCTTATTTTCGCTCGGAGTTTGTTTGTGCGCGTCGCTGTATTTGTTTTTCCCAGTATGCAAACTGTTTTTCAAAAATAATATTTACAAAATAGTTAGTTTAAGTTGAGCGAAATTAGAATAGTATGCGATTTGGTTGCTTAGAAATTGTCAATTATGAAGGAGACTATGACGCTGTTTGCACTTTAATATCTTGATTTTCTCCGCTCTTCTGTATATTATTCGCATGGCGGAAAATTAAAAATTAAGCCCGGCAAGACATAAATATTTTTTAACAAGTTTCTTTGTTTTCCTCCATGCTCACAAATATGTGGAGTAAAATTTAATTTTTGCACAACGTTGACGTATAGTTATAACTCAATAATACGCCACTGTTTCATCGCAAAAAAACCTTTAATGAAGTTATTGTTCTCGAGATATTCTATTATATGAATTCTTTCTTAGGATGTCGAAACAATTTATATTATCGAGCATTAGATTGCTTTAAAAAAGTTTTTCCGTTTTTTCCCTCGTGCATCGTTTTCACTTTATTTCATAATTACTTTTAGATTAAAATATAAAAGGATCGCAGGATATAAAAACATGTCTAGTCTTATCATCAATCAAATGTTGCTGCTGCCAATAGATGAGATTTCAGTTGATGCCCGGACCCGACTCAAATTTCTAATAAAAACTGACACGCTTTGATTCAAACATATCCTGCTTCAAAAAAATACGCGCGCGCTCTATAAAAACATTGCAAAAATCCATCAATACAGTTGCAAGAATTAATTAATTATCCAATCGTTCAAATTTCGATTAAAATCCGATATGGCCAAAAAACACAATATAAAATCGCAAAATTATTTTCCATCTAACGATTGAAATTAAAGTAGATGTAGAATGTTGATTAAATCCCTTACAATGTATCTACTATTTTATTAAATACCTTCCACTCTTCAATTTAAATTTCAGATTCTATTTCAAAAATTCAAATGCGTATTATGGACATTTAGTGCAAGGAGTTCTCTTCTCCGTATACGTTGGATTTATTTGAAAACATACGAAAACTTTTAATATATGCAACATAAAATTTGGCACCTGGTAATGAATTATTTGTTATTAATTTATAAATCAACTTTTATGCTTCGTTGATTTTTGATGATTTATTTTAAATATTCAAACCATCGTTTCTATGCTAATTACTATATCCACTATACGAGAAATTGTGTTAACTAACAGTGCGGTGAATTAAATTAATATAAAGTACCGAAAATAACATGTTCCTTTTTCTCAATCCGCAGTAAATTATGGTAGTAGTTTATATCAACCCTAAGCCGAAGTCTGAGAGTTCCAATATGGGGGAAAATGTTTTGGCAAGTACATACTTTACTATGGATCTTAAAAACAAGATCATAATATAATAATTATTATTTTTAACACACAAGAATAATTATCGTAGAGTATTTATACAACAAAACCTAAAAATAAAATAAAATAAATTTTTCAAAAGCTACACTTTAAAATTTACTCCAAATTCAAGCTGTTGTTTTCTTAGTAGGTATAATAGTACCGTCATTATGGCTAAATACTTGTTTCACCTCCGCTATTATTTTTTGAAAGCAGCTATGACAATCTCCGAAAATTCTCCTTATTTAGATGTCGCGTTGCCTCGTATTTTATTGAGTGCGCCTTTGCACGACATGTTTGGCACCTTTTGAACGAAATGACAGAGGAGATCTATTATGGTGAATTATCTTGCGTGGTGATCGATGATTTAGCGTATTGATGACATTACGCGCCAGAGACATGGGTGAAGTCTTAAGACGCATTCCTCCATTCCTGCAACACAAACTTGGTCAGTAGCACATTATGGACATGGGTTATAAAGTATCTGGTAACATCTACATTGAAAATAACAGGCACTATTTGATTAATAGTTATAAAACTGAAGAAATGTCTGAGCGAATTATACAAGAATGGTCAAAACATTTTCATAAGCTTCACTGAACTGCTTAAATTTGTATTATTTAGTGCGTCATTTAAACAACACACTTTTACAAATTTTGGCAATAATTTAACATATAATTTTGCACAGATAATATAAAAATATGGGCGATAATAAATCAATTATTGTATACTTACTTCGATTATTTGAATTTTAAGCATATTGAATAATAACTTGCCCAATAGGTTGAATTAATGCAGAAGACTAAACCTTGCTTTGCAGTCATCTAAAATTGTTTTCATTTCTTAGACAAATGTATTTACACAAACGAATGTTGCATAAACAAGTGAAACATGTTAAAGAAATTATTGGCCTGGGAAAGTCACATAAAGCTCGACCGACAAAACCATGTTCCAGACTATAGAATAACATCTCTTATTATGCAGATTTTTTCCCTCATATCTTAACTTATATTTTGTCAAAACAGTATGATTGTTTGTCTCGGGTAAGCATTACTTGTTTTGCGAGGTACATTGATTCAAATAATATTGTTAACTTGAATTTTTTGCGGTAAAGTGCTTTGCTACTATAATCAGTACACTAAATAAATTCATAATGATGTTCAAACAACGGATATTAAAATAGACTTTGAATACTTATAAAATACTTAAATATTATAATATGAATCCTATTTTCATTGCTTGATAATTAAGTATGTATTATGAAATTTAATTATATATAAAATACGTTACTCCGATGCAATAAATATAGTGATTAATTAATTAATTCAATTAAAATGACACCCACTTATAATTTTAT
This sequence comes from Adinopsis sp. GC000173, assembly GCA_030264715.1. Taxonomy (NCBI): domain Eukaryota; kingdom Metazoa; phylum Arthropoda; class Insecta; order Coleoptera; family Staphylinidae; genus Adinopsis; species Adinopsis sp. GC000173. Next base: position 7,173 of record JARJDW010006689.1, on the reverse strand, counting down.
AGCGACAATAAAAAATATACTAAGTATGTATTTTATTAAGATGTATTTTTGTGATGTGAGCATGTAAATGTAAAAAATATAATATTTAACAACGTTGAGGAAAGATGAAATATTTTTTGAGGAAATACGTGTTTCCATTCAAATAAAAAAATAAAAAAGTGCAACAGGTCGCGTCACTTATGTAAAATTTCATTTTTTTCAGTATGTGTTGAAGATTATTGAGGTTACTACCAGAATGGAACAATAACTGAGAAAACGGATTGAATTTAATGTTGTGGAACGAAAAGAAAGTGACTACGCAGCTTCCAAGCTTCTTTTTTTCCTCGTTGCAAACGGCAAAAGATAGGAGACAATCTGATTTGTTGGTTGGTACGCTTTTCCATTTCAACTATGTAACTTTTATGATTTTTTTTTATACATTTCGATGTATAACAAAATTGTTGCTAAGAAAATATGCTAATCCTTTAGAGGATTTCTGAATAATCCTTCAAATTGTAAAACGGTTTAACAATAAGAACATTTAAATATTTCTTTACGATTGGAAGAAGCTTTTTTGCAGAGAACGAAAAAGTGCGCTATAATTTCCGAATGAATAATTCAATTGTTATTCGTACGTACATTTATTATATTGTGCATTTTATTTATAAAATATAAAGAAATTTTTGCGTTGTATGTGTATGGATTTAGTAGAAGAGCTTTTAAAGAAGGATCAAGCTTCCAAACAGCAACATGCTTACTGACTCAACCTTCAGAGAATTATACGTGCTCTGATACATTAAGTACACATTCTCGCTCTTATAACATATATGGAATACTAATATATAATTTATAGTTTATTTCTTGCAGCTACATGCACTGCGTTGCATATAATATGACTGTAACTTATAACCTTATTACGTGTTAATAAAACTTTTTTACATATACCTTGCGCCATAATAAACGCGCCGTTAAAAATCTCATCATGCGCTTCATATTGCATCTACTATACACTAGATACTAATTAGTTATTTCACAATAACTTCATTTATATTAGTCTATTATTATATGTGCTCTTTTTTTAAATTCGTTTTTACTTTTAGATTCACGTACTTTAAGACAGCAACGAAATAAGAAATGCTAACAATTAACTGCCAAAAAGTCAATTCGTTGAACATCCTTGGAATTGGATATTTGGCGAAAAATGCTTAAGAGGATTTTGGAGGTAGGAACTTTTATTCTCTTCTATTCAGTAAAGAAACATGCCCATCGTAACCTAGCATGATTTCGATGTTTCTTTTGCGCCGGCATTGAATTGATTTGCTGTACATGGCGAAATCTTATGATGAATTTAAAATAGTACGCAATTGTCTTAGTCAGCATATTGATTTTTTTGCAGTCTCTAAATGTAACTGCGACTTATTGAGTTAGCGCGCGCACTAAAAATGCAAACATCTTGTAGAATTCTATGCTAATTAGATAAAACGCCACAATCAAACTGGCAACTATACGAGAAAGTAATCGTGTTAACTCTAAAATGCATTAATTTATAATAAAATGGCTGAATATCGTTAGAAACTTATTCAATATTTACGTGTTTGCAATGCTTTATTCAAACATGTATTTTTATATTTAACTTATTGAATTTGTATCGACAATTTGCTGATGGAACGTAACAAATACCTATAGAAGACATAAATTTCAATATATCGTATTTATTGTGATAAAGATGAGCCATTGAGCTTTCAGTAAGTAAACGTAAAATACTCTCTAATATACCGCTGGGAGTGCTAATATTTAAATATTTTTCGCATAAAAAATTGCAATTTAATTTTATAAGAATCATTCAATTCAAAAATTCGAAAAAATCATATACCTATATAATAATCAAGCATTGTGGCATCCAATAATAATTCTCCCAAAATTTTTCGTATTTAGATGTCGCGTCGTATCGAATTTTATTGAGTGCGCCTTTGCATGAGATGTTTGTCATCTTTTGAACAAATTACCAGAGGAGATCTATTATGGTAAATGATCTTGCATGGTGACCGATGATTTAGCGTATTAATGGAATTACGGGCCAGAGACATGGGTGCAATCACATTGGAGTCTTAAGACGCATTTCTCCATTCCTGCAACACAAATTTAGTAGGTAACACATTATAGTCGTGGATTATAAAGTATATGGTAACATCTACAATACGTTGAAATTAACAATCACTATTTGGTTAATAGTTATAAAAAAGTAAGAAATACCTATAGACATAAATTTCAATATATCCTATTTATGGTGATAAAGATGAGCCATTGAGCTTTGAGTAAGCAAACGTAAAATACTCTCTAATATACCGCTGGGAGTGCTAATAACAGAAACTTATATACCTTGTAGTAGGACATTTAAATATTTTTTGCATAAAATATTGCAATTTTATTTTCACGCTTTATACGGAGCGAAAATTTAGTGATATTAATAATCATATAATGTTGTAACAAAAGCTTATTTGATCAAGGCTTTAGAATTTAACAGTATAACACATATAACGTTCAATATTGACTTGGAAATGAAACGTTTTTATCAAACAAATATATGCGTTAAAATACAAACTAATACACTACGCTAATGCAGATTAAATTATTCATAAATACGTAATAATATGCAAATATTTACTCGCTGCGGTTTGATGAATAAAATTGAATTTTGGTTTTTACGATGCTCATTACAAAAGGTGTTAAACTATAATTATTATATAGATATATATATAAATTTGGTTAATGAAAATTGCGAGTTATTTGATTAGCTCGCTATAATTGTGAATTAAAAGAATTCGCTGCTGCGTAACTAAATGCGAGTGTCATAAAAATGAAATATATCATTCCAAGTGATTGGTGTGCCTTGCATGTACATAAGCCACAACGCAGAAAAACCAGCGAAGAGAAGAAAAATACAAGACAAGAAATAAATTACAATTATCCTTTAACACGCAGACTTTGTATATGAAGTAAACGTTCAGAAAATGTAGTCGTAGCAGTGCCTTCTATTTCCGGGGAGCTTGTAGCGCTCTTTTTTTCACTTCTCCTTCGCGTCTTGCCTTACATTTTTGTGATATAATAAACGACACATTATCCTTTTGTTGAATGCACTCTCGCTGACTCTGCAGATGTGTTCCACTCATAACTTTCATTTTGAAGAAGTTCACTTTATTTTCATAGAAAAAACCAACATACTTCAGCATTTTTTTTTACTCTCCGTTCTCATTTCGAAATCATTTGCTTAGCTCTGAAAAGCTATTAAAACTAGTGGCGTATGAGAGTTGGAGTAGAAACGATCTTTCTTGTCACGAATGGTCCGAAATAGTAAGAAAATAAATAAAAAAAAGAAAGCAAAGCAAGTAGAAAAGCTTTAGCTGCCGCTTCTCTCAGGTTTAAAACTGTTTCGTAGCGTATTTCACCCTTAGCGATCACGTTCACTGCTGAATTACCCCGCGCTTTGTTTTATTACACCGAGGGGCTGTTTAGTTGTGCGACTTGGATTCTCTACTTCTTATTAAACATATCATGAACACGAAAGATCCTTCCACGCCTAGTAAAATGTGACAATTCTACAATGTTTCATTTGCCGTCTGCTTATATATATATATATATATATATATATCTTTTTTTCTCTTCTCTTTCGGTTTAAGCTTATTTAAAAACTGCAGCAGCAATTACAAATTATTTAAATTTCACGAAATAGGTTTTAAAATTCATGAAACGTTTTTGGAAACCGTAGATACAATCTCTCCATTTTAATTAGTTAAGTACGTTTAGTTGAAAAGCTGCTTTTTAATTGATGATAGGGCAGGCGAGTATTTGAGACAAATCGCAAATGGTAAAGTTGCGCCATTTAAAAGGTAGCCTATTAATTGATAAAGTGGAAGCAATTGCTTTTCAAGAAGACGGTTGACGTTGCTTTATCAGTGTTGCAATTGGTCGTATTTTCCAACAGATATATATATAATAATGTGGTGGCTTAGTTTCAACTATAGTTTGCTGCTGACAGTCGACGTTATATCCCCTTGCTTCATGTAGTGGAAATAATTGAACTGTTTAAGCCACACTACATTACAAATCTAATGATCTGATAATGGTGTTTTATCTCCTTACTGCAGCGTATTAGATTTCGATATAGGAAAATGTTTGAAAGGAAAAATTTATTTTGTACGAGTATACCATATTACCATCCCATATACTGTTTACAATTAATTTTATTTTCACAGTAGCATAAGCAATATTGAAATGAAATCTGATATTGTAATGCTTTCAAGTCGCATGAATAATAAATGGTACGCAAACAAAATGTTTAATTTATTACATATTTGTTCAAATCCCTCTTTGCAATACTATTATGATTATTTCAATTAAATATGGTTTAATAATTCAATACAAACATTATTTCAACATCTATCTGTAAATATAAATACATGTATACCTATGTAAATTTTATATGTAGCTACTTTATAATTAATTTTTAATGTAATGATTACGTATTAATACTAATCTAATATACTTATCCTATTTTCTATATTGACGAAATCAATATTTGATAAATGTTATTTGATTTACCTAAAATTTTATATATTTTATAGGCAGGGATTGTTAATAAAGTAGAATTAATGTAACCTTGTTACATACGAACAGTGGCGTTACTATAGGGTCGCAAAAAGGACGCATTGCATCGTAGCCCGTAGGTACTTTGGATCCTTGGGCTCCAATTTTGAAAATATTACGTGTTCTTTTTTTAGTTGCATTAAATTGAAAGGAATTGTATAGTTAGACGGTTTCTTATTTAACTTCTTAAGATGCAATGTTAAGAAATATTGGTAACCCCATGCATGAGGGTTTCAATTAACACAAAAATGGATTAACTCCCTAGTTTATAGAAACATTGATTTTACTACATAAAAGGTTTAAAAGTCAGTAAAAATTAAGAAATCATTTTTACTTTTTATAGAGATTTTTAGTAATGAAAGACGACGGTATTTTACAATGATTTGAAAAAATATGAAACAACAACAATTTTTGTATAAATAAAGCTAGAAAATGGATTTAAAAATATTATGAGTAGATTTAATGGTCTGAAAACAGAAGAAAACAGTTTTTTTTTTATTCTGACAAAATTTTGCGTCTGGTCTGTAATTTTCTATTTACGTCACTGCTTACGAAGCTTCTAAAATGATATAATATAGCAGGGTTGGAAAAAATTCGATTTTTTTATTTAAATCAGACTTTTTTGTTTTTTTTTTCTAAATTTGGTCCAAATAATGCCAATTTTTCTGTAAGTTATCTTAAAGTAACGATATCAAATAGGAGTAACAATTAATTATTTATCTTTTATTTGTATGAATAATTGTGTGATTTTTGTAACGTTTTCTATACGATTAGTCTATTTAGTATATGTGTGTTTCATTCGTTTTAGGTTACGAATTTGTATCTCATGTATCGAATGTATTTTCATCAGTTAGAAAAACAAAGAAAGCAAAATAATTAGGTACAGATTTTGCCACTAAAATTCAGCTGGAGGAATTATCGATGCATGAGCGATTTAAATCAATGTTTTTTTTTAAATCAAATGATTTTAATCATTCGAACCTTGTAATATATCTATTGTAAAAAATACGAGAATTTATAATTTATAATTAATATCTTTTAAAAGAAAAAGGCTGTTAAATTAATTAATTACAAACCGAAATCATTTAATCAAACCATTCCATATCACAGTTTAATAAGGTTGAAAATTATGAGGTGGAAAATCCTTGTCATCCGTAGCTATTTGCAAATACAAATTGATATCGAGCAAAAACAAAGGTTAATAACTTTTGTGCAAATGCACATACTAGACCTTATATTATACCATACATATAACTTAATTGTCCGAGATTATACGCAACATAAAAAAGTGCCATAACCAAAAGAGTACTACTTTACATAAAAGAAAAACTTTATGATCGTATGCTTTTTGTTTCATTCTATTTACAGCGGAAACCATCGCATTTCTTACAGCGTTTTTACACCGACTTAAACTTGTTAAAATTGATTGAGTTTAATCAATTTGTTTTAGTTTAAACCAGCTAAATGCAAATGTAATTATCGCATTTTCATTGAATACGTGCATTAATTAAATTCATTGACTTAAAAACATTTAATCAATTGTGTGATACGATAAAAAGATGAGTACATCATTTTGTCATGATGATACAATCTAAATGTAATTAAATATTCAATTTTCATAATCGCATCAAAATTATTTAATAAACTAATCATTGCAACAAATTGATTTTAAATTTAAACGAATCTGACATTGAAATTAGATTTAGTTCGATGAATGGCAACGAATTTATAGTTTTGATGAATGAAAGTAATTAAAACAAGCTTCAACTAGTCAATTTGAAATTTGACAGATATTACACTGAAACGGTGGCGATAATGCTATTATGGAAATTTTTTTCAACTGCTACAGACAAGTTTTTTTAGGATAACTAACTTAAAGTCTACTCTTGAAATGGCTAATTAGCTCATTCATTAAATTGCTCCTAACAAACAATAAAGAGAGATGCTAGACTTGTTTTAAATTATAAAATCTTATTTCATAAAAAGTAAAAAAAACTGCAACATACCTAGATGCTAAGATGCAACAATATTCTAACGTTTCTAAATCTATATGAAAATTTGTGCAAGGTGTTCCTCATAGTTTAGATGATTTTGAACATATTTGCACACATACTGTTATACAAAGTGTTACTCTTGCCGAGTTCGTCGCTCTCACTCTGTTACATGTGTTTCTAATGGGAAAAAATATTTGCGTCTAAAGCAAGCCACGAGCTTATTATTAAAGATATTAACTTGATTCAAAAAAGAAATTAAAGTTAACTAACACCCCCAGGCTGATAGATGAGCGTTTTTTTGAAAAAAGTTTTTTTGACATCAAAATTAGAACGTAGAAAATGGACGCAAAATAGTGTATTTTTTATATTCTAATTTCGGTGCCAAAAAGGCTTTAAAAAAAAAACTCATGTACCAGTCTGAGGGTGTTATTTAACTTTAATTTCTTTTTTGAATGAAGTCAATATCTTCAATAACAAGCTCGTGGCTTGCTTTAGACCCAATTAATTTTTCCCATAAGGAACACATGTAACAGAGTGAGAGCGACGAATTCGGCAG